>JAHWLE010000275.1:0-28589 GCA_024679135.1 Phytophthora foliorum | reverse complement strand
CGCTGGAGGCGCAGGCCGACCTGGCCAACTGGCGGCCCGTGCTGGCGAAGCTGCACAACCTGCTGCTCGCGGCGCTGCAGCAGTGTCCCGAGCTGCTATTGGTGGAAATGGAGACGGAGAAGACCGAGGAGCCAATCGCCAAGCAGACGCAGCAGGAGCTGACGGAACAAGTGTTCGAGATCTTGAAGTTCTCGGCGTTCCTGCTGGAGAACGCCGCCAATAAGGCAGTGTACCCATCGGCAGAGCCCGTGATGGCGCTGCTAGGAGCCAGGAACGAACGACTTGTGCTCGAAGCGACGAAGGTGGTGGCCATGCTGGCGCTGCCCTCGCAAGTTCATCGGTACGCTGCAGACCCCACGAGCTTCGTGGACCCTGCTGCAGGCAGGAATAATTTACTGAGAAGGAGGCTCTTGACGGTGGCTCAGGCACGGGGAGCACCCAAAAACAGTTTGGAAGTGGTGGATTATTTAGCTGCAGCGAATTCAGCGACGTCGAAGGATGTGGAGTTTCAATTTTACAGTACAGAGCATGAAGAAGACGAAGACACGACGTCCAGTGTGGTGAATGTGGCGATCCCGTCGTATGAGACTGTGGTGGGGCCTACTACGTCGTCTGCAGAAGCTGCGTGTGCAGCGGCTACTACTTGCGAACGGCTGATTCAACAGTATAAGATCCCCAAGAGGCTGCATTTCCAGTTGTTTACACAAGTGCGAGCATCGTACGCGTTACGCAGCGCATTGGCTCGTGAGAATCAAGTGGTGGAGCGGCTGCATGCGTTGCTTGCACTTTTTTCGCTGTTTAGTGATGCCTGGGACGTGACAAATTACGTGGAACAGCATCCGGAGCTCACGCGAGGTATCGTTGAGCTTATTCGCGTTGAGAGCATTGACCGCGTGCCTGTGCGCGTGCGAGTTACAGCCTTACTTGTTCTTACTGCGCTAGTGAACGATCGAGTTGGTAGAGCAGGTGGTATGGGCGTACTGGGTCGTCAGTCGAACGTGTTGCAGGCTCTGGGCGTTGTCAAGGGGACGCCACACGGTGTGTTCCCGTCTCTCGTGCGCTTTTGCATGGCCGAACTAGGTGACGTCACAGCTCTTGGATCTGCAACTGTAGCAGCAGGTTGTGCATCGCCGTCCGCACTAGCATCGGAAACAGCGGACACGGATATGGATATGAGTCTGGCAGTCGCTTTTGTGCAGGCCACTACGGATTTGCTTTCTCCACAGGAGGCAGAGGTGGTTAGTGCACCCCCATTCAGAAGTCTCAGCAGCGGGAACGTTCAGGAGACAAAGCTATGCTGGGTGGAGGCTGTATTAGGACTGTTGACGGCTGTGGTGGCGATTCAATCGGGCGCTGCTGTTCTTACGGAAAACGGCATTGTTCCAGCTCTTCTGCATGTGCTTACAATACCTCCCGTGAGTGCTTTTCACATGGTTGTGACGACGCAGTGCGTACAAGCGCTAGAAATTACGGTTAGCGGTCACTCAGCGGCAGCTGCGCTATATCGTGACTTGAACGGAGTTGGTATACTCGTGGATCGACTGAAGCTTGAATGTGCCAGTATCGTTGGTACCAAAAGGGGCCCGGCAACTCATGGAGCAGTTTCTGAGGCGAGGAAGGTGTTGTTACTTGCCATTTTAGCGTCGTTGTCCATGTCATTTCATTCTCAAGGTGTAATGAGCGCAGGGGCCACCAGCCGAGCTATTCGCGAAGGCAGCGCTCTCAACAAGGTATTGCTGCAACTTCTGTCTAATGTGGACGTGTTTGGCCCTGCCGTATTTGCTCAGACGGCTATCGTGGTTTCTGATATTATCAACAATGATCCCAGCAGTGTGAATCATGTCCATGCTGCCGGGTTGGCAGATGCGTTCTTGAAAACACTCACGCGATGGGATATTGCGGAGTTATACCCGTCGCGAATCCTGTTGCCGCCATCGAGCGAGTTGCTTACAGCGGTTCCAACAGTGCTGAATGCGCTGTGCCTTACTACTACACATGCGGAAAAGGTGGCAAAATACGAGCCGCTCATGCACCTCCTAGATGTATTCGCGCTTCCTCAATACACAGAAGATGAGACCAAAGACTACTGTTTCCAGAGTGAGACAGCAGCGGTGGTTGGCGCTGGTATTTTTGAGTTGATGCGTCACGTGCCAAGTTTCCAAAACGCGGCTATCCAAGCTGCAGTCCATGCACTGAAGAAGGTGATTCGTTTTGGTGAAGAGATTGTTTTACCGAAGGCGTCATCATTGGCAACTTTATCTACCGCCGTCGGAGACAAGCCTCACGGTGTTTTAATACGGATGACGACACACGTGGCAGATCTGTTGGAGCCATTGCTATCCAAATCCGAGCACGCGGCGTATTTTGCCGACCTTGGAGGTATTCGATTGCTGCTCACACTGTACCAGTTAATACTGCCGAGTACGTCTTCGTTTTTGGAAAGTGCGTTGCCAAACAAGAAGGCCACGAAGGCTGAATCACCCGAGAGCTCTTTGGCTTATAACCCTGCCGTGCAATCGATTACGCTTGCGCTGCGCTCGTACGCGTCTCAGCAGCCAACTAATCTTCTCGCAGCTATCGTGAAAGAGCTGAGCTCGCAATTGGACAGTCTTCAACGTGCTCGTGCGAAGGTTGGATTTCCGTGGTGTTTAAGCGAGAGCGGCGAAGGCGCCGAAGGGGTGTTGAGCT
Organism: Phytophthora foliorum; assembly: GCA_024679135.1. Taxonomy (NCBI): domain Eukaryota; phylum Oomycota; class Peronosporomycetes; order Peronosporales; family Peronosporaceae; genus Phytophthora; species Phytophthora foliorum. The sequence goes on along the minus strand of JAHWLE010000275.1, from coordinate 25,901 downwards.
CGCTGCCCAATATTGATCTGGCACAGCTGATTACCACCCACGGAAAGAGCAACACCACCACCAATACGCCTGCTGGCAAGGTTATGGTTGTAGGTGAGTATCTTCGGGTTCTGGCTGTGTTGGAATGGCTCGTTTCCGTGCTCATATGGACGCTGGAAACTGCTCACACTCATATGCAAAGCCGGCGGTGGTTTGCGGACTTCACAACTTCTTCTACGCAGCAAGTTTTGGCGCGGTTGTTCCGTGTAGACCGTTCGGTGCAGTTCGAGCGTGCAAGTCTGGCAGCACTTCACCAAAAAAAACGAATGGAAAAGGGTGAAGAAGTCCAGGAAAAGAAGGCAACTAACGGCGAGGCAGATATCAACATGGAAATGCCCACGGTGTCAGATTCTGCCTCACCCAAGCTCAATAAGAGCCCCGTGTGGAAAATGGGTTCCCTCCTGCTTCTACGCTTTTCATTGAGCATGCGTGGGCTCTTAACAGCTTACAGCAAGGTTTTCTTGTCGGCTCCGATGCAACATCGCCGAGGGGACGATACCGTGGTTCCACTAGCGCCGCATGCGCGGACACTTGCACGGTCAGTGACGAAAATTTTGGAGGGCCATCTGCTGTATGCTGTGTCAGTTAATCGGGCAACGCAGATCGATACGTTCGTGCAGCAGTATTATCTCACATTCCTATTGGAGACGATCTCAGTTGTATTATTCGAAGGCAAAAAGAAGCAAGCCAACACGCTGCTACTTGTTGAGCTCTTGAGGCCACTTGGAAATGTGTCCGAAATGCAGATGTCGACTGAGCGACCACAGCTACCCCAGCAAATTATTTCAGAGTCAAATGATGATGTTCGGATGATTCAAGACAACGCTTCCGAAGGTGCCGCTGCAACGCTAGGTAAAGCTATTGCAACGTGCGCTGGCGCTCAAATCACGGCTACAAACCTTATGGACGTGGTCATGAATATTATCGAACGTTTCTTCACTGTGTGTCTTGAAGGGGAAAAGGACAGCGAAGACAATGACATTAGCAAGCCCTCACAAATGGCGTTGACATCGTTTCACATTGCAGCGAGCGTCCTGCGCAAGCTGTCCAACCTGGAAGGATTGTCTGCCTCTCCCTTGACAGCGGCTTTGCTTACTAGTGATGAAGCGGGGGAGTCCGATGAGCAACCATTCGAGCCGCGGAGGCTCACTGTGCAACTACATGGAATGTGCGTACGTGCGTTGCTGTCTATTTGGAAGCACCCAAAGTTCCCACCTTCCCCTGTGGACTCGTGTTTAGCAGAGATCATGCCTATTGCAGTGACTATTTTGAAAAACCGCATGGATAATGATGATGATGCACCAGCAGGATCGGATGGTGAAGGTGAGCTAAGTGGCACCGGCCGCAGACAAGGACTGGGTTTCAGTCGGGGTAACCGCGAGCGAACTCCTAGCGCCGAGCTATACAACGAAGCGTTGTCGCTTCGGCGGGCACTCTTTGGAGGATCGCGTGGAGGAGTCTCGTCTGGGCTAGGAGGAAATGGCCGACGTCAATCCTTTGTGCCAGATTCTGAGATTGTCGATAGCCTTGTGTCTATGGGCTTCCAACAATCGCGGGTGGAGCGTGCGTTACGGCAGATTCAAGTAAATAACGTGGAACTGGCCATGGAGTGGATCCTTGGACACCCTGAGGACGATGATGAGGTAGAGGATGAACGCGGGCAACAGGAAGAGGTACAGGCTGAAGACAGTTTTGCCGCTGAAGCTGCTCTCCGTCGAGAAAGAGAAGCAGCCAACGAAAAGAAGGTTCATGGAGACTTGCAGACACTATACATCTCATTACGAGATAGTTTCGAGGTTGTGTGCTTCCAAATCCTTCGTGTACAGGCCGTCAAAGAAAACCAAGACGCTGCAGAGCGTTCGCGGACACAGGAGGCTGCACGTGCTGAAGCCCCGAACGATTTGTATCCGAGCCAAAATCTGGTGAAGGCAATCGCAGAATACTTCGGCTTTTTATGCTCAAGCTCAGATGAAGATCGCGATTTGGTAATTCAACGTCTGAACTCTGCCATTTTGGATTATTTCAACAGCGATGAAGAAGGGGGCGATGCGTATTTGACTATGATGGCTCATTTATTGGCGCTTGTGCTCCAGCTGAACTCTGACGCGTGGACTGTGATGCAACTCCAGTCACCATCGTGCGTCGACAGACTCGTAGCATTTGTTTCGAGCGCTGGGGGAAACTTGAAACCTTCTTGCACACCCGTGCTGTTGGTTCTGGACGCTGTGGTAGCAGGAAGGGCAGCTAACCGGTTGTCCGCATCATCCCCCTCTCCTCGTGATGATGCTCTGATCAGTACCGATGCGAAAAATGACGATGCATCACAGGAAGAAACCAAAATTGATGCTAGTGGTTCGGCCAATCAAACAGAGAACAACATATTCGAGCAAAAGCTTGTTGAGATTTGCCTGCAAATACTCCAACGGTCGGCGTCCTCTACTGTCAGCAAGCCTCTCGCACACGCTATTTGGCAGTTATTGTCGCGTTTGACGCTGAAGTATGATATGGCATCTTATTTCTCGGCACATGGCGGCCTCGACGCTGTGCTAGAAATTCCGGAGGAGCTGTTCTTCGTGGGATATCAAGAACTGACGTGCACAGTACTCTCACAAGCGCTAGAATCTCCCGAGGTACTCGAGCATATGATGGAAGACAAGATTCGGCGTGCGATTACGAAACTCACAACTCGCTTTGGTTCACCAAATCAAATGCGCATCACACCGCGTGCTTTGCTGACGGAGGTTGCTCCATTTGCTGCACGTGACGAAGCTGTTTTTCTTAAGGCTTTACAAAGCTCGGTGAAGGTTAAAAAAACCGAATCGGGTCGGACGTACATTATACCGAGACCGAAGAAACCTGAGACTGAACCAGGGCAACCCCTTGATCAACCGACTTCGGCTCAGGATAGCGGGAGTGGAGCAAAGGCTCTACACAAGCTACCAAAAGATCACAAGCATCATGCTCACGTGATCGTGCACAAGATTATTGGGCGTGTTCGCAGATTATGGCAACTAGAAAAGCATTCCAAGAAACAGTGTGATGCACCCGATGTATTGAGTGGCGAGGGCGTGCCCACGCCTGCAGGCTTGTGTGTTGGAGTGTACTTGCAATTGCTGGTTCACCTGATCACTTTTTTTCCCGCCTGTGCAACAGTTCTTGCTAAGGCGAAAGATGAAGCTGGATCTCACGGCGAGCGCGAAAGCTTTATCCGATTGGTGCTGTGCGAGTTTTTACCTTCACGTGAGCTTTGCCGGTTCGCTGCAGCCCGCAAGTCGTTGAAGGAAGATGGTTTTTATGGAAACAGCAGACTTGGTAGCGGCGATTTGGATCAGTTGATCGCAGATGTGAAAACGTTCGTCAATAGTCGTACAAGAATGCGTGTGCACAACGCACACAGACTGCTGGTGAGCATCGGCAGCCATTCTGGAGAAGGCTCGAAATGCATTATATTGGAGCTTGTGCGCTTGCTACAAGAGTGGCCCCAAGGAGAAGCTGTGGATATCGCGAGCGATAGCGACAATTTGAGAGTGCGTGACGAACGTGCACTGAGCTCACTACACGCGTGGTCGGGTTTGATCATGAGTATTTTGTGGCCAAAGGGGTCTTCGAAGGGGTTTGCTTGGGATAAGGTCGTATTGGGAGGAGGTCTTAAGGGCAAGCATTCTTTTGTGACCCTACTGGCTGGAGCTCTACGCAAAATTGATCTGACACACCCATTGGCACATGCTACATGCATGATGCTGCTTCGTCCACTCTCGACACTTACGCGTTCGTTCGTGACGCACCGTGTTCGGCGCTTGCTGAAGAAGCGGAACCACAATTCTACGGCCTCTGGCAACACGGAATCTGTTGAGACCAGTGAAAATGTTCCTACCAGCAATGCTATTGCGGACACGCCGGCTCCAGCAGCGGCAACGTCAACGGTGTCAGCTTCTTCTGAGGGTAACCGTGAGATGAGCTCACCGAGAGCCTCTGGTAGCAGGGGTGACGCCATCGATGTGAATGTAGAAGGCCGGGGCCCAGCCAATATCGCTGAAGCCGAGTTTTATCCACTTCATGAAGAAGACGACGACGATGTTTCAATGCGGTCTCCGCTTTCTGGAATGGACGACCACGACATGCATGATGATGACGACAACGATCACAGTGATGATGACCGCAGTGATCACAGCAGTGTATCGGATCACTCTACCGATGAAGGCGAAGGCGAGGAAGATGACGAGGACGATGACGATGATGATGAGGATGAAGACGAGGATGACGACGACGAAGATGATGACGAAGATGATGATGAAGACGAGTTTGAGGAGCACCAGCACCTTCACATGTCTCGGCGCCCGGGAGGTCATGGGTCTAGTCGCCGCGCATCTTCAGGTCGTCTTTGGGGATCACTAGACTCGGAACTTTCAATCCTGGATGCCCTTGATGAGGTCGATGAAGAGGAGTTTTCCTACGTAAACATGCTTGACGATGAAGCCTTCTTTGCGGAAGAGCAGCGGCGTCGGTCTCGCTTGGCGGCTACTCGTAATGTCAGATCAGGCACTACATGTAATGGTAGCGATGGGGGTTCAGTGGTCAGACGCTCCGAGGATAGACTCGTTGAGTCTATGCGTGACGCTCTCGGACTGTACAATGGTGGTGGCAGCGCGACTGGCACCTCTTCTGCTGCCCAAACGCTCGTGTTGACATTTGGCGATGTAGAAAGTGAAGAAGAAGTGGAGAACGAAACTCGATCGGATTTTGCTACGACAAGAGGCCGATTGGGTAGTGGAAATGGACTTGGATCTTCATTGGGCACGCAAAACCGAACCGGCAGCAGTGCTGGAAACATGTTCTCAACTTCACTTCTGCAGTACATTGAAGAGCTCCCAGATATGCTTGACGATGACTTCCTATTCGATTCGTTTGATGCGGTTGGTCGGGGGGATCGCTCACGACGTGAACGTCGACTTGGTCGCACTGATGGTAACGGTGTGGATCAACTTAACGCGAGCGCCACTACGCATCCGTTGCTGCGCACTAGTGGACGGGGAGACGCGATTTTGTTGGACGCTAATGGTTTGTTGCGCAACCCTGGTCGGGTTTCGCTCCCTCGTCACTCCTCGCTTTTGCGGGAATTGCAAGAACTGACTGACCAAGTTCAGACGCAGTTGCCGCTGGGTGGAAGCCGATCACGGTTGGCTCTAGGACGTGACTTGCTGCACCGTGGTGGTGGTCGCGGTCGACCGCCAAGCCGCATTAATCGTCTGTCTGCTGTATCCAACTTGCTCAGTGAGTTCTCTCTGGATATCCCTGCCTCGACTTTGCCATCCAGAGGGCAGCGCCTGGGTTTGCGCCGGGGTGATCGGGACATATTTAGTGATGTTTTCGTTGGTGTTGATTTAGCGCGCGGGCTTGGAAGTCGAGGTGGTGACGTGATTGGTGGTGCCGCGTCTAACCCGGTGATATGGGGTCCGAGTGGTGTAGGCCGTGATGTTGATGTTCGCTCGGTAGCTTCGAGACTGGAGCAACAGATCACACGAATATGCGCAGATGACGATGAGCCCCCTACAACGTCAGGCACAGAAGAGCGCGATGAAGAGGCTTCCCGTCAGCAGCAACAACGGGATGATGATGATGCCATGGATGACGGTAGCAGTACTGGAACACCGCGCAGCGGAGAGCATACAGCCAGCGAGACCGTAACTGTTAATGGTGCTGCGGAGAGCGCTGTTCTGCCAGCTACGCCAGCTAACAACGCTCGGATAGAGAGCCACGAGACTGTGTCCGAAGCAGCTTCTGTGTTGGCCCTTGCCAGTACTTTCGGAGAGTCGTCAATACGGTCACCGCCCGAATCTGACGTTGATGTGGATGTTGTAGAAGCTGACGCAGAAACGCTACCTGGAGGTCAAACTGGGGTGGTTAGTTCTCCATCGGTCGCAAGATCTGTGCCAGAAAGCAACTCCGAAAGTGCTGCGCCGCCACCAGCTCCGGCATCTCTATCAACAACCACAACATCTAACGCTTCAGATTCTATGATGAACTTCACACTTGATTTATCTAGTTTCGGGGCTGCATCTACACAGTCTACTGGCGCCAGTGATGCCAACACTCGCGCTCGGACGACTGAGGAAGAGTCAAAGGCAGAAGATCTACCGACAGAAACACAGTCAACCGTTGAAGCTGTCACACACGAGTTGTCGGCCGCATTGCTGAATCAACAAGAGGAAGAGCAGGTGTATCAGTGCCCTGAGGGCATGGACGCTGAGGTGTTTGCTTCGCTACCTCCAGACATGCAAGCGGAGATTGTCGCGCAAAACGCACCTGCGGTCGCTGAGTCTACTAGTGCCCGCAGTGACACGGCTACTGCAGGGGGTGGTGGTGGTTCGGAAAGTATGTCACAAATGGACTTAGACATGGCTAACTCCAGCTTTGATCGTGAAACGCTTGAGGCGCTCCCCCCTGATATTCGCGCTGAAGTATTGGAAAATGAACGACGCGAGCGCGAGGCTGCTGCCCGTGCGGAGACAGCAGACACATCGCGGGCGCAAGAGATGGATAATGCATCTTTCGTTGCGTCACTGGCGCCGGAGTTGCGCGAGGAAATCTTGATTACATGCGATGATGCATTTTTGCAGACTTTGCCGTCACAGGTTCGTGCAGAAGCTATGGTACTGCGCGAGCGTGCGGCCTTCCGCTCAACGTATCGCGAGCGTGATCGGGGTACAGAGGAGCGGGGAGGTGGTGGCGAAGGTGAGATGGACGAGCTGTTTAACCGGCCTACTCTGCGACGCATGTTAACTTCCCACAGCCCTGAAAGAGGGAGCAACCGTCGGCGGTCTCGTATGTATTATGCTGAGTTCGGCGGAGGGCGCCGTAGTAGCCGCCGTGAATACCGACATGGAACTCGTGGCTCTACAGCGCACAAGGGTATGCTGCGTGTGGAGAAGGACGAAGAAGAGGATGCTAGTGAGCGAATTTTCGATGATCGATGCGTGCGTGGTTTGCTGCGTCTACTCTTCATGACGCAGTCTGTCATCCAAAATCGTGTGTTCCAGCGGCTTCTTGCCAATATTTGTCTGTATCCGCTAACGCGCACTAGCGTTCGACGCAATCTATTGCGTGTTATCTCGTTACCACTTGCAGAGCCCTTGGTTCCTGGTGATGAAAAAGATGATGACGATGATGGCAGTGGCAAGATTCAGTTCCCTCCGAGTTCACTGTATGGATGTGGTATCGATGGAAACCGCGCCATTGGAGAGTCTGTACCTGCTGATGTGGTCAATCGCATGCTTCATGTTCTCGTGTCGCTAGCAAAGTATAATCCTCGCTTTACCGTGGAAATGTTGCAACCTCACGGTATGTGGCATCAAGCCAGGGGAGAAGGTGACCTGGTGAAGAAGGAGCAGTCTCAGTCCGGTGAATGCGGTGTTGCCGTACTTGTCGATTTGCTGGCGCTCCCAGTAGTGTACTGCAACGGTACTAACTTGGATGCACTGTTGGAACTGCTTGAGCTGGCTTTGTCGCCGCTAGAGCGGCTACACAAACCAAGAAGTGAAGATGAGGAAAAGAAGGAGGGTGATGAAGATGATGCATCAACTGCAGAACCTGGAGACGAGTGGATAGCTGTTCCGGCAGTAGAGCTGGATGAAGTGCGCATGAGTAAGGTGGTGGCTGTGCTGGGCATGGATTTGTGCACTGTTCAGATGCAGGAACGCACATTGGCTGTGCTGAAGTTGCTAAACCATGTGCGCGGTAACCGTGAGTTTGTAATCCAAGCAATTGTGCGGCATGCGAGCAAATTGGCACGTGTTGATCGGTACAAGGGAAGCGATGCGCCAGCTGAAAACGCCGGATATGAGGCATCAGCAGTGCTGCCGTCGGCCCAGGATGAACTTAAGCTGCTTCGACTACTACACTCTCTGTCGGATGTAAGTGAAAGTACGGCGGAGTTCACAGAGTGCTGCCAAACTATAGGTCTAGACCCGCTTTGGGATGCCCTGAGTGCGTCCCTTACAGAGGCGCGTGCGAAGGGTGGTCTTGATGATCAAGATGGCAGTGCTGCGGCTGCTCCGTCCACCGCATTATCTCCCGCAACTTCTGCTACTGCGTCCGAATCTCAAGCTGCTGCGCCCGGGGACGACGCAGAAGGTACTGTGATTGAAGGCAAAAGTGCAGGCGCATCGTGTGCGATGGCAGCACTTTTGGCGCGGTTCCTCCCTATGGTGGAAGCCTTTTTCGTAGTCACTGCTCGTGATGCAGCCTCGATGTCGTTGCGCGTACCGGACTCAAGCGAGCGCGAGGAGGCATTCGTGGCAGCGCTGCGTGTGGGTGGTTTTGATGGCGCAGATGCAACAGCACTGATGGAAAACGAAGAGCAAAAGGCGTCGCCAAAGAGTGCTCTGAAACGCAGCGCGTCGGCACTATCGTCGATTTCTGAGGCTAGTGAAACGATGAGACTGGCAAACTTTGTGGAGTCGAATCGCGTGCTTTTGAACCTGTTAGTGCGCGAAAAGCCATCGTTGCTGGATACGTCTTTAGCGGCTCTTATTAAGATCCCTCGCTGCCGGGCCTACCTGGCTTTCGATAACAAACGCACATACTTCCACAGCGCAATGAAGCGGCTGCGGCAGACTGCGCTGCGGAATCACGGTGGAGGCAGCTCTTCTGTACGCATTCCGGTACGCCGCGAACACATATTCGAGGACTCGTACTATGCGCTACGTATGCGGAGCGGTACTGAATTGCGCCGGAAGTTGCACATTTCGTTCACGGGCGAAGAGGGCATTGATGCTGGTGGAGTGACGCGAGAATGGTATATGATTCTAGCTCGCGAGATGTTTAACCCGAACTACGTGCTGTTCACATCAGCCGCTGATTCGCCTACTTTTCAGCCTAACCCGCTTTCCTATGTGAACAAGGATCACCTGAGCTACTTTGAGTTCGTGGGCAAAGTACTGGGCAAGGCGGTGGCGGACGGACAGCTTCTTGACGCCCACTTCACGCGGTCGTTCTACAAACACATCTTGCAGTTGTCTATTTCATACCACGACATGGAAGCCATCGACCCGGAGTACTACCGGAACCTTCACTCAATCTTAGACAACTCGATTGCGGATCTTGGACTGGAGCTAACTTTTTCGGCAGAGCAGTCCAACTTCGGCAAAGTGGAGGTGGTCGACCTGATTCCGAACGGCAGAAATGTCAACGTGACGGACGAAAACAAGATGGAATACGTGAAGCTTGTCACGCACCACAGGATGGCGACTGGGATCCGACAGCAAATTGATGCGTTCCTGAAGGGCTTCCATCAGCTGGTGCCTCCAGAGCTTATCGCGATCTTTAACGAAAATGAGCTGGAGTTGCTGATCTCGGGCATGCCTGAGATTGATATTGACGACCTGAAGGCCAATACAGAGTACGCCAACTACAAGCCCACGGATTCAGTTATCCGGTGGTTCTGGAATGTGCTTTACTCGTTTACACATGAGGAGCGGGCGCTCTTCCTGCAATTTGTTACCGGCACTTCCAAGGTGCCTCTTGAGGGTTTTAAGGCGCTTGAGGGCATGCGCGGTACGCAGAAGTTCAACATCCACAAGGCCTTCGGCAACAACAGTGCGCTTCCGTCCGCACATACATGGTGAGTACTCAGCTTTCGGTGGATGCTTATGATGAAGATGACTTATTATTTGTGTTTATTGATGCAGTTTCAATCAACTGGACCTACCAGAGTATGAAAATGAGGAGAAGCTAAAGCAGTGCTTGTTGCTCGCTATCCGCGAGGGCTCGGAGGGGTTCGGCTTCGGCTAAGCAAGTAAACAAGACGCCAGAAAGCTTTGAGCATCTGAAATGAATGAATACATGGGTACATTTCTGCTGACAGAAGCTAGCTAGCGCTTCTACATCTATTTGCGCCGCTTGTACTTGGCCTTGGACTTGAAGGAGCCTGAGCCCTTCTTCGCGTGCTTCTTGTAGTCCGTAATCTTCTCCTTGAACTCGAAAGGGTTATTGCCAGCGTTAGCATCGCGCTGCTTCCTTGCCTTGGTGGCCGGTGCACTGTCACCCGTCATGTCAACATCGAACGCACCGGATCCGTGGCTGCTACGCGCAGCGCGAGCCTTTTCCCGCTTGAGACGCTTTCGCTCGTGAATCTCCGCAATAGATTCTTCCTCACGCGACCGGGTCGTTTCCTGCTGCGCCTTCTTCGCACGCTTAGCAGCACCCGCAACATGCATCGACGTGAACACGTTCTTGCTCTTCTTGCCGCTGCTTTCTTCGTCCTCCTGTTGAGCGTCCGCAAGCATGCGCTCCTCGCGCTCGCGAATCTCAAACAGCCGCCGCTTCTTGTGACTCATGAGCTTGAGCTTCTTCGCATGCGACATGGTATCTGCAGCCTCCGCTTCTTCCTTAGCAGCTTCTTCCTTGGCGTGGCGTTCCTCTTCAGCACGCTCATTCACATTTTTCTTTTCCTTCTCCGACATAAACCACGTGCGAGCAGGCCGCGAGTTGATCTCGTCACGATGCTTCAGCAAGTTCGAGGCGCGCGTGGCTTCCTTTTCGGCTTCACGCATGCGCTTCTCAAGCGTTTCCTCGTGCATGACCAGCTTCACGTCCTCCTGCATGCTTTCGATGCGAGCATTCCACTGCGAGATAACGGCGTCAGGAACAGCACGGGATTTCACAAATCCCATGCAGTGACGCGACACCTGCTTCATAACCAGACGACGAGACTCGCTCGTAAGAGTGACGGCACGGCCATTGCGACCAGCACGAGCCGTACGCCCGACACGGTGCACGTATGTCGTGATGTCCTTGGGCATTTCATAGTTAATAACGGCGTGCACGCCGCGCACATCGATACCACGAGCGGCAATATCGGTACACAAAAGAATGTCCGCTTCGCCGTCGCGGAACTTCTGAAGCGCCTCAAGACGATCCTTTTGTTGCAGGTTACCGTGAAGTTCGGCAGCTTTAATGCCTGCAAGGCCGAAGATGATCATCATACGGTGTGCGTGCGACTTTGTCTCCATGAACACAATCGTGTTCGTGCGGAACGTACGGGTACACAGCGCCAAAAGAATCGCCTCACGGTCGTCTTCACGGTTCGGACGGATACGCACAAACTCCTGCACCAGGTGCTTGGCCATATCGAAGAGTGGGTCCGTACTAATGCGAACAGGCCGCTTCATTGACAGGTCAATCAGCTGGTCGACCTTCGAGGTCAACGTAGCTGAGAACAGCATCGTCTGGCGTTGCACCGGGCACATTCGCACGAGCTCAAGCACTTCTTCTGTGAAACCCATCTCAAGCAGGCGATCCGCTTCATCCAGAACCAGGATTTCCAGGTCATCCATGTGAACACTCTTCGAGTTACGCAGGTGGTCAATCATACGACCAGGAGTACACACCACAACATCGGGACGGTTTCGCAGCTCCGCTTCCTGAGCCTTCAAAGGCAAACCACCCACCGCCAGCGAGCACGTAATGTCCGTATAGCGCGCCAACTGCTCAAACATCGACTGACATTGTGTCGCCAGTTCACGCACGGGACAGATAATCATCACACGCGTCGACTGCACACGACGTGAGCGGAACTGAAGTCGCTCCAAGATGGGCAGCAAGAAAGCGGCAGTCTTACCACTACCAGTCTGGGCGCTAGCACAGATATCCTTACCCGTCAGCGCAATCGGGATGGCACGCTGCTGAATCGGCGTAGGCTTTTCAAAGCCAATGTGCGTGATTGCCCGCATAATCGGACGCGACAGCTTCAGGTCTGCAAAAGTCTCAAACTTCGTCTTGGCGAACTCCTGGGCCGCAAACGGGTCCGCCTCAAAGAACTCTGCAGCTTTCTTCTTCTCCAACGCGTCCACCAGCTCCTCACGGGACTGCTGGTCCTTCTTGCTGTCCTGCAGCGCGGACTGGAGACGCTCTTCCTCCACCACCACGTCCTCATCTTCCACGTCCTGCTCCTCCTTCTCCTCGTCCGAAGACTCCTCCTCCTCCTTCTCGTCCTCACTCTCGTCCTTGTCCTCCTCGCAGCCGCTTCCCTCGTCACTGTCGCTCTCCTTCTTCTCCGCCTCCTTCTTAACCTTCTTGGCCTCCTTTCTGGCCTTCTTGGCCTGCTTCTCCTCCTCCTTCTCCTTGCGACGCTTGTCGATCTTGGCCTGGATGGACGTGCGCTTCGTGGCCGTGGGGATGCCGCTCTCCATCTTCTCGATGCGCGAAATGGCCGCCGTAAAGTCCCACGAGCTGCCGCCGGCCGTGGAGAAGGCGCCGCCGTCGTCGAACTCAAAGTCCTCGGCGATCTCGCTCTCCTTCTTGCTCTGCTGCGCCTCCTTGGCCTGCTGCTGGCGGCTCAGCACGGCGCCCTTGAGCTCGGCCGCGTCTTCGTCCTCCGAGTCCGAACTGTCCTCCGCATTGGACAGTTCGTCATCCGACGCGATGGTCATCACCAGGTCCTCCTCCTCCTGTGCCGCTTGCGGACGCGCCTTGTTCGCCATGGTCTCCAGTGCAGGTGGGTCTATGACAGCCAGCAAAATGCCACACTGACCAGCGGACTGCAACATTTGACTGGAGGCGCTCGGTGACGGACTTTCTGCCAATCATACGCTGTCAAGTGAAAGTATCACGTTCTGATTGGGTTAAAAACAAAGTTACAAAAGTGTCCACCTTCGTGTCCCCTGACGTCCTCCTGAATAGTAGGACTTCAAGTATTTACTCCCACACTGCACCACGAGGCAACGGCTTGCGCGTGACGTCGTTGTCCAGCGCTGGTTCATGAATGACGGCGCCAGCCTGCACGTTCACGCGCTGCTGCAGAGTGTCCACGTGAATGGTCCAGTTGCCTTGTTGGACGACCCAGTCGCCGTTTTCGCTGGCGAGCGCGAACGCCTTCGCCTCCAGACAGAACTTCGCGGTGGCTTTTTGGCCTGCCACAACCAGCGACGTGCGTTCGAACGCTACCAAGGATCTCAGTGGACGACCACCTTCCCCAGCTTGAGGAGGCTCGGCGTAGATCAGGATGACGTCCTCGCCCTCCAATTCGCCCAAGTTCGTCACGGTGATACCGAAGGCTGCCACGCACGAACGCTTGTCACTGACGGTGTGTTCTTGAAGCTGTTGGTTGAGAATCGCGGCGTTCAGAACGTGGGGCGGTTCGACAGCCCACGCCTTGTGAAAAGTGGTGTACGATAAGCCGAAGCCGAACTCGTAGACCGGAGAGCCAGTGAAGAAGCGGTATGTCCGCCCTGGGTTCCCCGTCACAAACGTCGGACGCATGTGCATGTCGTAGATCGACATGACATTCACGTAGTCGTTGTCGTAGAACGTCTGCGTGAGCCTCCCCGCTGGATTGTACTTGCCACATAGCACATCAGCTAGAGCTTGGCCGCCAGCTTGCCCGAGGTACCCACCGAAAACAATGGCTCCGACCTTAGGGTGGTTCTTGTAGAGCGATAAATCAACGCTTCCGCCGGCGATGACCACCAACACAACTGGGTGCGAGGCAGTCTCCAGCACTCGGTTGAGTAACGCGATCTGGAAACCCGGTAGCTTCAGGTGATAGCGATCAATCTCTTCTCTCTCTTGGCTTTGATCGAGCCCCATAAAGACAACAACGCGCTCCGCCTTCTTCGTAACTTCAATAGCCTCATCGAAATCAGGCAACACCTCGCCCGATACTTTGCATCCCAGCGAATGAGCAACATTCGGCACATAATGTGATACCCCTTCCAGCGGCGTGACAATGTGCGAGGGTAGGCCAAAGTAGTTTCCAAGTAAAGCGTCACTAGCGTTGTAGTGTGGTCCGATCAATGCCAGCGATCCGTCTTTGTTGAAAGCGTCCGTAGCTAACGGAAGGGTGTTATCCTCATTCTTCAGTAGCACGACACCCTGTCGAGCAGCCTCCAGCGCGAGCTGCCGATGCGCAGCTGTGTCCACCATATCCTTGGTGATGTTTGTAAACGGTTGACTGCCCTTTTCAAACATGCCGAGTCTCATCAGCACGCGGAACTGGTTCTTCAAGGCAGAGTGCATCACCTTCGTCGAAACAATGCCCTGCTCCACGGCCTTCGGCAGATGTTGTCTCAAGAATTCGCCACAATTAAGATCCATGCCAGCATCAAGCGTCGTAGCGCACGTTTTCTCTGGTGACTGGGTGTAATGGTGTTGGTAGATCACGTCGGCAACAGCCTCGCAGTCAGAAGTGATGTATCCGTCAAATTTCCACTGACCGCGCACCACATCGGTCAGTAGTCCCTTGTCAGCACATGACGGAATGCCATTGACGGCATTGTAGCTACACATGATGGAGCTCACGTGGCCTCGCTTCACGCAGTCCTCGAACGCCGGGAAGTAGGTATCGGCTTGGTCTTGCTTAGTCACAATAGCATTGTTGCGGTGTCTCGGCACCTCTTGTGAGTAGGCTGAAAAGTGTTTGCAGCAGCTTGAGACCTTCAAGAACTTGCTTTCCTCCCCGCGTTCGCGGCCCTCCATCGCTTCTCCCTGCAGTCCTCGCACGAAGGCCACCGCGTACTCTCCCGTAAGGTACGGGTCTTCCCCTGGCGTCTCCTGTCCTCGTCCCCATCTCGGATCACGGAAGATGTTGACGTTAGGCGTCCAGAACGTGAGTCCTGCATCCTTGGAGTTGTAGAAAGCCCGTGCTTCAGTGGAAACCACGTCCGCTATCTGGTAGAAGAGCGTGCGGTTGAACGAAGCCGCCGTGCTGATCACCTGCGGGAAGCTGGTGGCTGCCGTTAACGGGCTTTTGAACGTCACACCAGGGGAGAAGGCCACGCCATGCAGCGCCTCGTTCCACCACTCGTATCTCGGGATATTGACGCTAGGCGCGGCCGACGCATTGTTCACCAGGAGCCCAACGGCCTGGTCGAGAGGGATGCGGCTCACTAGATCGTCCACTCGGGCCTCCAGAGGCACCGAGGCGTCGCAGAACGGAAGCGAAGCCACCTTGGCGTCGTCACACACATTATCCGAGTAGGAAACGCGCTCAGCAGCGACGGTATGCGCCGATAGAAGCAGCAGAAGCCATCGGAGGTGCTGCATCCTTGACGGTAGATTGGGAAATGGGCTAAAGGAGTGTGGTTGAAGTTGTTGATTTGATGCCCCTCATCATATTTTACAGGTTTTGAGACAACAGATATGGCAGGGTATGAAAATACCAAGACAATTATTATCCTGTATAAGAACGAATAGTGAAGGGAAATCTCCCTCTTAAAGAGATGTCAGCACCAACCTTTCACTGAACGATTCCGCACTCGGAGCAACTTGACGTGATGAGTGCGCGGCGCGGTACGCGTCTGCGGCGAAAACCCACGCCGATCTACCAGGTGGAAGACCCACGTGGTAGTGGTGACGAAGCGGAGGTACAAGCGGAGGAACAAGATGCGCTGCAGAGCCACGAGAAAGACGAGGAAAGCAGGTACGAACGAGTGCGCACAAGAGTGATGGTCGTTGGCGCATCTAGACCCGTTCATCTTGGCTTTTGTATGTTCAAGTGCAACTTCTGACGCTTTTGTACGGTTTTACAGTAGCGACGGCCCAGAAGGCGAGGACGAGGAGTTCACGCCGTCTGGGACCAAGGCGAAGAAGCCCACGAGCGCTCGCAAAGCGGCACGGACGCCCCTTGCGACGGCCAGATCCAGCAGACGCAAACGGTCTCCATGGAGTCAAACGCGCAGCTTGAGGTCAGCTGGAGGCGAGCGGAAGAGCAAGAGAAATGGACCAGCAGAGACTGACGCGGTGGCTGAGGCAGCAGAGACTGATGCCGGCCATGAAGACGATGGAGACTCGCTGTTTGGTACGTGCACCTGCAGAGCGGTCGAATGGCATAGAGCAGAGCTGACGCTAACTTGGTCGTGCAGAGGCGATTAAGAAGGGAAAGGCGTCGCTTGAGAACCTGCTGAGTGAGTGGCGTGACCGGTTTGAGGAGGATGACGAGAAGACGGCGAGAGAAGTGCTGAACCTCGTGCTTCAGGTAATAGAGCTGGCGAGATGGAGCTGATCGATTTGGATTTAACGTGTTTGTTTTGCATTGGTAGGCGTGCGGAGGCACAGGTCAATGCGTTCCTGAATCGGAACCGTTGGCTCAACTGGATATGAGTGACTTGGTTCATCATGTTGTGGAGGACTTGGAGAAAGCCAATGGGGAGTATGCTATGGTATCTCGTGGAAAAGGCATGAAGAAGTTCCAACGCAATTTCGAAGACTTCTGGGAGGTTTTTGTGAAGGAGTGCAACGAAAGTGAGATCTTGTTCACGTCGGAGATCATCACGAACTTTATCGACTGGTTAACCACTTTGTCGAGGTGAGGAAAGGTTGCATATGGGGATATGGGGTTTTGTGCGGCTGTACTAACGTTATGCTAATTGTTGTAGTTCTGAAATTCGGCCGATTCGGCACACGGCAACTGTTGCTGTGTTAGCGCTAAGCAATTCCTTAGTGCGTACGGCGGCAAGAATTTCCGAGAAGCTGGCGATTGCAACGAGACAATTAAATGCTGAAACAAGCTTGCCAGGTACGGCGACGCCTGGCACTCATAAAAGCCCGAACGTCGGGAAGGTGGCCCTTTTGAAGGAGAACAAACAACTTTATGAGAACCGACTTGAGCAGGTACTGAAACTTGTCAATTTGGTGTTCACGGGAGTGGTGGTGCATCGGTACCGCGACGTAATGCCGGAGATTCGTGTAGTAAGCATGCAGTGTCTTGGCCATTGGATCACTTCTCTGCCCGACCAGTTCCTGAAGGACAGCTTCCTGAAATATTTGGGCTGGTTGCTAAGCGACAAATCAGCTTCAGTTCGTCTTGAAGTGACCGAGATTTTATGCGAACTGTATGGGAATGATGCATTCACAGAAAAGTTGGCGCTATTTACTTCTCGCTTCTTGCCGCGGTATTTGGAGCTCTGCAATGACGTGGACGACGCTGTCGTCGAGGAGTGCATTCATCTATTGATTGCAGTTGACAAACGCAGCTTGATCAGTTCCGATATTGAGCTGCAGCCCGTGGAAAAGTTGGTGTTTGATGCGGAGCATGAAGAGATTCGAAAAGCTGCCGCAGAGTTCGTGTGCCTTCAGTACGATGCGTTTGGCGTTGCAGTCTCGAGAACGAAAAATGCAAAATTGAAAAAGGAGCAACTGAACACCCAGGCTATTGCGCTCGTGGAATTCGCGGAAGAGTATATCCAAAATCACGGTATACCAGAGGGCGCAGTAGACACTTTGGTTGATGCGTTTTGGGGACTGGATGATTGCCGTATGTTCGCGTTGTATGCCATTCATTCCATTGCATTCGTTTCTGACTTGTTTGATCTGTACTTCTCGCAGTTGTCCTGCAGGATTGGCGGCTGATGACGGATTTGATCCTAGTAGACAAAAGCGCGCCAGACCTAAGCAGCGAACAACAAACCATCTTGATGAGGTTACTTGTAGCATCCGTGAAAAAACTTGTGGGGGAGGATACTTGCCGAGGAGCAAGTGCTGCCGTCAAAAAGGAATCGGAGCAGCTGCAAGTATGTCACGCTATTTTGTATCCTTCACAGCGCAATGCTAGTTGTCTTGCTGACATGTTTTCTCCACTGCAATGATTGTAGGAAGAAATTACTGTGGCGTATTGCAAGGATATCCCCTGTTTGTTCCTTTTGTACCAGGCTGATCCCGACAAGCTGGCATTGCTCTTGCAATTGATCCCGATGCTGACGCTAAAGAGCGAGGTGATTGGCCACCACAGTAGTCACATTAAAGAGCTCCTCGAGAAACTGAAGCACGCATATTTGTTGCACTCTGATGACGAGCTGCTAACAAGTTTGGCGCTTTCGATCACCCATTTGCTTCGGACGGAGCATGCGTCACTGAAACGTGAAGCAGAGGTGATTGTGCGTGAACTGATTCAAGAGGTCCTGGACAAGATTGATCGTCTCCTAGAAGCTGACACGAAACTGTACGATACGTTAGCCATTTCTGGTGACGGTACACCAAAAACGAAGAGCAAGAAGACACGAGGAAGAAAAAAGAAGGGCGCAAAGGCCAAAGAAATATCGGACATTGAGTACGGTTTGCGGATCGCTATGCGTCGACTCAAGTGTTTGGTGAGATATCTGAATGTCCGTGAGTACATGCCTCCTGATTTGGCTTCATCCATGGTAGGCGTTCCTGGTCAACCGACTGCGCCGGAACTCCATCTTGGGCGAATGGACAGACTTATTGTTGCAATAGGAGATTTGCTGCGTCGAAGAACAAAATGTGTCGCTGACTTGGATGAAGGTTTTCAGCATGCGGACACGATCAAACACGGTTTGATTATTATTTATTCTGACTTGCTGTGGACCACCGCTCCCATCTTCAAAACCATTGAAGAGGATAAAAAATGTGATAGATCTCCAGCTGAATCCGGTGATGTTGACGACGTTGACTTTTCCGTTAGAGTTCAGATCCAAAAAATATGTCACTCGCGCTCCACGCTTGAAGAAGCATTAATATCGGTGTTGGAGATGCACCTGGCGAGAACCGAAGGGAAAAGTAGCGAAGAACACAAGGAAAATACTGGAACGCCTGACCCGCAATCGGTGGATGCAATGGAAGAACTCGAATTTGAAAATGAGGATGTGGCAGCATACGTGAGAGAGGCGCAGCGCTTCGCGTTCTTAACCTTTTGCGATGCACGCTGTTTGTTTGTGGAGAAATTCCAGGATGCAACTGCACCATACAATTCACTGGAGTGGGCTTTGCCAAAAGTACTCGTCCTCCTTACTCAAATGCATTTTGAGACTCAGATGGATGAAGCTGAGGAAGAGGAGCCTGAATTTGAAGACGAAATGGTGGAGGATGACCCCGCCATCGCGAAGGAAAAAGCAGATGCTATCCGTGAGTGGGAAGAGAAACAACAACGCAAAGCCGAGCTGTTAGTTGCGCTCGGGCGAGTGTCGTTATGCAACCCAAGCAAAAAAATCCAAGCTGCGGCAGTTCTGCAGTATTTTACATCAAGTGGTAAACCAAGCGTTGAAGTGGTGAAGGCATTTGGCAAGCAAGTGAAGACAGATGCACCCGTGCGCTATCTGGAAATTCAAATGACTGCACTTCGCCAAATGTTTAACTCGATTCTCATCTGGAAGCAAGACCTTGAACCTGCCACGTCAAACGAAGGAGCCAGCAATGACGAAGCTTCAGAGCTAGAAGAGCTGAAGGAAAAGTTGGAAAGCAGCGAACAGGAGTTGAAAGAGCTAGCAAAGAGGTTCAGCCAATCTCTTGGTGTTGGAAAAGTTCCTTCCTCACTGCGCGCTCCCTTTTTGCGGTTCCTGCGTGAAGGTGTCCGCTATTCTCTGGAGCAACCGGTCCAGTTCGAGTTTTTAGAGACCATGCGCATTTACCTCTCCCATTTGGACAATTCAAGTATGGCACAACTTCGAGAGTATTTTATGGATCAACTTCACGCACTCAGTGATATTCCTGATGACGCTGAGTCTTTGGGCCCACAATGGCGGGCGGTGTTCGACTTCCAGTCAGCAGTCACTACCAGTAGCATTGTAAATGGAAGAAAACGGGCATCTACTAGTGTTATGCTGTCGCCCCCTCTGAAAAGCAAGCGGCAATCAGCTAGTTCAGAGCCCACACCGATGCAAGCATCATCGATCGCTGAAGAGGACGACGAGAATAATGCAGCGAGCGAACAGGAAGCAGACGCGAAGGCCGACGGCAAAACCAAAGTAGACCAGGCTGAAGACGAGCAGGATGAGGCGCACCATCATACTCGACACGAGTCGTCGGGACGCAAACGCGCTGCTGCGGCTGAGGGTAATACCGATTCGACAGGCTCCTTACCACGCCGGAAACGACCACGCGCACAGCATCATGTAGAAACTGAGTCAAGTCTGGGTGAAAAGGTCTCAGACACCGAGTCCAACGAGCAGCTTTCTGCTCAACATCAAGATGAAGCTAAAAGCGAAGGCGATGCACCTGATCAGTGCAACCAGGAAGAGCTATCGTCAACAAACCTGAAGACAAGCACACGCAATCAAGGTGTCGCGAGTCAGAACGATGAGGTCACCAATCCAAGAGGGCGTAGGAAACGGCGTCAGGGATGACGCTCGAGTATGACGGATGTCTGTGAAAGGTATCAGTAGGTATTGCTTCGCAGGATAGTTAAGCCCGAGTGGCACGTAAGTATGTAGTGCTTCGACGTACTAGCAGGTTATGTGGCTTGAGCGGTATTCTTCGTGGCCTTCCCCATTTCAACGCTGCGCGTTCTGGCAGCGAAGTTCAGTGTGCAGAAGGTCTCTTCGCTGTTGTAGTCCACCGGGCTTGCACAAGCCACCATGAGTGTCTTCGAGTCACCACCCAGTGCATCTTGAAGCAGATACGTCAGCGACGAGTTTCTGTATGGTACGTGCTTCTGCTTGCTTGCACGTGCTGCAATGACGTCGCCGAGAGCTGACAGTGACTTGTTGATATTCTGTGCCTCCTTGAGCCGCTGACCTTCTGCGCCCGTCTTCGAAAGTCGCTCGGAACCTGCGAGATCGACAAGGAATAGTTTGCCGCTAGCGACGACGTTGGTGACGATGTTCAGGCTCTTCAACTGGATGGAGAGAATCGAGTGACTTCGACTACTGTGCTCGTTCATATCGGTGGCATGGGTGCTGCGGTTCTTGTTTCCGCGCTTGATCAACTCGATAACTTCGTCGAGCGTTTGCACCGGCACCACTGTCAGCCCCGGAACAAAGTTACCCGTGGGCCCCTGGCGAACCTGCAGGTTCGTATTTGCAGCATCTTGTGCGAGCAAGTCTCGGATCTGCTCGTTGTAAATTTCCATGATGCTAACGGTAATCTCGTCCTGGTACTCTTTCATGCGACTAGTCTTGCGCTCGAACAGCTCCTGAAGTGAGCGCGTGTTGATACCCGGATTCTCAGGGGGTCCTGCCATCGTGAACGTTTTACCCGATCCGGTTTGGCCGTACGCAAAGATGCACACACTGTAGCCATCCAGGATACTTGTGACTAGCGGCTTTACCTCGGAAAATAGCTGGTCTTGCGTCGAGGCCATGTCGAAGACGTGGTCGAACTCCCACGTCTTCACTTTGCCCTTCTCTCCACTCAAAGTAATTTCCTCGGGCGTGAACTTACAGATCATTTTGCTACCTTGAGCAACTTCCGACTTCGAAATCGGACGGACACGGCAAAGCACACGAATATTACCCTTGAGCTCCTGCACAAGGTTAAACAAGCGCTTCCGTTCTTTCATCTCGCGCTTGTAGTTGTCCACCACACCGGCCATGGCATCTGCCTGCTTCTGGACGCGCTGCATAATCTTTTCCGTCAACTGCTTGGCCAAAACTGGAACCTGTTGCTGCTGAGCTGCGACCTGCGACTTCAGCGTGACAAGATCTGTACGCTGGGCACGCAACTGTGTGCTCAGTCCTGTGATCACTGCCTGCTTGCGCTGCTGCCCCTTGGAAGCAACCTCGAGCTTCCGCTTGAGTTCCAGAATGGCCTTCTTGGCCTGCTCCTTGATCTTGTTAAGCTCACTTTCAGCTGTTGCCTTGAGCTTCGCGTAGCGTTCATCGGCAGTAGACTCCTTGGCTTGGCTATCGCGCTTCTGTTGCTCCAGTTGAGTTTGCAGCTCTGTGAGGCGTGTTTCCAGTTCACGAACTTGTGTCTGCAATGAAAAACAGGGTTATGTCAGCAAAATTTGCCAAGGATGACTGCAACAATGAAAAAGGAGACGCACCTGGAGTTCTGTCTCGAGTTTGGAAGGTCCTTGTGTAGCAGCATTATCAGCTTCTGGTGCAGCAACATCACGACTAGCCGATGCCGTTGCGACCTCCTTCTCCAATCGCTGGATCTGTACCAGTACATATTCACCATTAGACATGCTTTACGAAGCAAAGGCGTAAAGGTAGCAGCTTACCGTTTTCTGGAGGCTCTGGTGTGAACTTTCAGCGGCAGCGAGCTACAAACCATTCCGATAGGGTCAACGTCAGCAAATGCTCGAATTAAGACAAACGCAAGACAAACGTTAATGGTGAATGAGGGGCGTACCTTGCTTTTCAAAGCCTGCATCTCCTCCGCGTTCGAGGAAGCTGGTGCTGGACCACTCTCGGGTGCTGCTGCTGCTGCTGCTGCTGCTGCTGGTGGTGGTGTAGCTGCTGACTTTAGTGTGGCTACCTGCTGCTGCATCTCCTTCATCTGGCGCACCAACTGCCGTTTCTCGGCCTCCACACTATCGAGGGCAGCTTTGCTGACCATGTTATCCGCTATGGGAGCTGCAGGCGGGGACGGTTTAGAATCGCTCATGTTGGCCTTCGTTGTAGCCGCTTTGAGTGCACTGTTTTCCTCGATCAACCGTTCCATCTCGGTCTTCATAGCGTTGATTTCTGCCTCAGCGTCGTTGTCCGAGGCCGTACCAGCTGCACCATTCCGACCGGAAGACACTCTAGCGGCATCGGGCAAATTGTACGTGTCGAATGTTACTCCAGCTTTAGTAAGCTTGCGCTCAAGCTCCTTGATAACGTTGGTCATGTCCTCCACCAACGCTTCCTTCAGCTGCATTTTCTTGCTCATCGAGGTTTTCAGGATGGCAGTTTGCGACTTGCTCAGCAGCTGCAACTTGCTAAGAGACTCTTGGGCCTTTTGTTCCGCATCACGGGCTTCTTTCAACTCGCGCTGAAGTTCCCTGACGCGCGCCCGGGCTTCGTTATCACCACCTCCGGAATTATTGTTGCGCGAGGGACTACCTCCAGTTTCTCCGTCGACATTTCCTGAGGGAAGCTCCTCCTCGTCCGAAAGACCAAGCTCGTCCTGCAATTGTTTTCTTCGGATCACGTCCTCGTAGCGATCATCATCCTCATCGCCATCACCTCGACGGCTTCGCAGTTGCGTTCGTTGCGCAAGGCGTGGATCATACGTGGCTGGACGTGAGAATGAAGAGCTGCTGTAGCGCGAAGAATAGTCTCTCCTGTCGCGGTCCCGATCGTGTTCATAGTCTCGATCTCTGTCCCGACGATCCCGGGTACGATGACGATCACGGTCACGATCACGGTCGCGATCTCGGTCTCGTTCACGATCGCGATCACGGTCTCGATCGCGGTCCTTGTCTCGATCCCGATCACGGGTGCTGTCTTTGTCTCGACGTCTCTCACGATCACGGTCCCGATCGCGGTCTTTGTCTCGGTCGCGATCTCGATCACGGCTGCTGCTCGTGCTGCTCGTAGTGCTGCGTTCATCCCAGTCGCGGTCTTTCGTCCGAACTCGTTCGCTATCACGGTGACTGCGCTCGTACCCGTAGTCGTCACAACCTCGATCATCACTGCGACTACCGCGGTCTCGGTCACGATCGCGTTCGCGCTCCATTTCTTACGATTGTAACCTCACTTTCAACTCGTGTGCTGGTGTCTGCTTCGTCTTGCAGTTTGTCCGAAGTAGAAACTCCTGGTGTGAAAAGCTCCAGCAAAAGAGCTCGGAAGTGCCTTGCTGTGGTTTCGCTTCTATTTTCATGGTGAGCACACCAACGCTGCGCCAAAAATGCCGGTCATCCATGAACATCAACTGCAATACTCTTTATACGGGATGAGCGCGAAACGGACACGACACGACACGAGCACCACTGCAGGAGTAGCAAGCAAACAGCGAAATCTATATACCGATATAAGCAAGGGAACACCTCGAAAGAATCTGACGGCCAAACCGAGACAATCAGCGCGATGGCTAGTCTGTCGTAGCAAGCGTGGTAAGCTTTATGGCAGCACCAAATCTACGAAAAGTGGATTTTGCTGGCGTTGAACCGTTCGAGCAACCTGAAGGACAACAATCATTAGCGTCTAGTTTTCAAAGAAAGTTATAAACATCAGCGGGAACGTACAGCAAGAAATCGTCCTGGTCCATCTTGGCACCACGTTTGCCGCCAAAGTTCTCGACCGTCAGCACCTCTTCCACCTTCTTTTTCATGTCGAGGTCACCTTCCGGGAGCTGCAATTACAAAGTAAAGATAAGCGTTAATAAAGCAATTCCGTTTTCGCGTGGTAAGTGCTGCACTAGCGTACCTCGTTGTTCAGCGAGCAATAGGTTTTGTAGTTCTCTTCCAGGATCTTGAGCACAGACTTGGTAACGAAACACGAGTGCAGCGTCTTGTTCTTGCGGTTGAAGATGATCTTAATCATTCCATCCCATTCCTGTCATCACCAAAACGTTAGCTCTTCAATATCAACTACAACCTGGCATCTGCGACGCACCGTGAAGTTGACCGGCGGCGGTGGGTTACGCGGCTCAATGCGCACCACGCGCGACTCGACCTTGGGCGGCGGACGGAAGTTGTTGCGTCCGACCTTCAGTAGCTGGTCCACCTTAGCCAGCAACTGCGTGTTCACCGACAAACGGCAGTACAGTTCGTCACCCGGTCTGCAGCAGCAAAAAATATCAGTACACCTGTCTCAACTCCCCTCTCTCCATCACAACCGCCGACGTACTTGGCACTGAGCCGCTTGGCGAACTCCTCCTGGAACATGATTACAGCGCAACGGAACATGGGGCGGTGGGCCAGCAGCTTGAACACAAAGGGCGACGAGATCTGGTACGGCAGGTTGGCCACGCACACGTCGAAGAACGGCAGCTGCACGCGCATGACGTCTCCGTGGATAATCTGGAGGTGGTTGATGTGCTCCGTGTGCTGGATGCGCTTCTGCAGCTCCGCCACCATGCGCGGGTCGAACTCCACGGCCACCACGCGCTTGGCTTGATCCAGCAGCTTCACCGTCAGGTTACCGGTACCGGGACCGACCTCGAGACACACGTCGGTGCCGCGGATGGCCGCCTTGGCCACGATCTGCGTCACGATCATGGGGTTCTTGAGGAAATGCTGGCCCAGGTTCGTGTTGGGCGTGGCCAGCGTGCGGCCCAGCGCGTTCTGCGCAGCCGATGCCGTGCCCACATTGCGCGCGCGCTTCTTCTTGTCCTTGGGCATGGCGATGGAGCGGCAGGAAGAGCTTGAGGCGATGGCAAATGCGACTTGTGCGCAGCGTCACAGATTGCTGGTGGCCACCACTTTGACTTTGGGTTTCAACCAATAAGAAGCCTCGTGTGGTTTGAAGTTTCCAGCCAATGAAATGGAGCATGAACCTGTCTTAAAGCCAATGAGAGGCGGATATGCGCTTCACTTCAACTTGCCAGTTGTCTTCTGCGTGGACGGACCTCTGGGGTCATGTGCGAGGGCTCAGGCGCTGGGCATGAGAAGTGCACTGATGTTTGCATGCCCGCAAGGGACCAAAAACTAACGTTAGCCGCAGCGAGCATAGTTGAAAAAGGCTTCGGAGCCCGCAGACTTCAGCCCCGACGCAAATAATATTTATACTGAAAGTCTACTTGGTGATTATCACTACCGATCTCGACTCGCAACGCAATAGTCTGGGGTCGCCTAATGCAGCCGTATCATCAAGAGAGCTCGCACAAGTTTAGGCGTGACAGACAAAGAAACTTCGAATGCCATGCCAACACTTGCATTCAAGGCGACCAAAATCGTTGCCACACAAAGCCGTTAGACATCGAGGTTCACAACATTATTGCAACAATAATTGTGACGCGCGCGCGTAGGTCTTCCACTTCAACTTGTTGGCTTTTCAAACTGTACATGCGTTATAGTGGTCTATATCGTTTCACAGTGTTGAGTCACACATTCTGACGATGTACCTCGCCCAGCACAAATCAATCCTTATGTCAGTTTTATCCGAATGCAAAGGTTTTCAACCGCGATCCTGAGTTTCTGCGATTTGAGCCAGTTGAGAACTCGCCGGCCAAGTGTCAAGAGATTTTATGGCCCGCAGGTCCAAGCGCCAGCCACAGCAGCAAGCAGCCACTACGACGCCCCCCGCGGCCGAATCCTCCTCGGA
>JAHWLE010000274.1:0-28595 GCA_024679135.1 Phytophthora foliorum | reverse complement strand
CTCGCCGCTTCACGAGCGTTCTGCACTGTGCGGCGGCCCACGGCTGCGCGGAGGTGGTGCAGTGGCTGCTGCGCTTCCGATTGAGCCACGGCACGCTGCTCGCGGCCGAGAAACAAGCGAGAAACGGCGTGTGGGAGCCTCAGGATGCCTCGAAACGAGGCAAAACGCTCGCCTGGAGCTCACGCAACGCCGCGTACGAGTTCCCGGCCGAAGTCATGTACGAGGCAGCTAGACAGGGAGACGAGGAGGTCGTGCAGTGGCTGCACTGCTGCTGCCAGTACGAGAGACACAGGGCCATGGAGTACGCAGCCTCGGCCGGACGCCTCCAAGTCGTCATGTGGCTCTATGAACAGGAGGAGAAGCAGGTGCAGAAGACTGCAGACGTCAAGGTGTTCATAGTGCAGCCACTGGAGTCCAAGCTGCAGGTGGTGAACTGGGTGGCGGTGTTCCCGGCACGCAAATGCTTCCGAGAAGTTTTCGCGTCGCGAGCAGGACTGCTGGCTGGGATCTACGACCAGAGAGACCCTTTGCTACCGTGGGAGGATGCTGAAGCTCTGGCCACGTCACTGGAGAGAAGACGGTACCGCGCGCTGGATACTGCAGCGGCACAAGGAGATTTAGCTATGGTGAAGATGCTGCACCAAGATGGACAGTGGCCGTGCACTAGTATGGCTATGGACACGGCGGCGGCGAACGGACACTTGGACGTGGTCAAGTTTCTGCATGAGAATCGCCGCGAAGGAGGCACTGCCGTTGGTATGTGCAGTGCGGCAGGAAATGGACATTTAGAGGTGGTGCAATGGCTGCACAAGCACCGCAGCAGTGACGGATGCCGCTCGCTGGTGCTGGACTTGGCGGCGACTAATGGGCAAGTGGACGTGCTTCGCTGGCTAGTGCCTCGGTTCCCGCGATTTTCGTGCTCACCTGCATTTTTACCGAGTGTTGCAGCTCACGGCAACATCAAGACGCTGCAGTATTTGCATAAAGACATGAGGATGCCGCTGGATCCACGCACACTGGAGTCCGCCATAGGATCAGGGCATTTGGAGCTTGTGAAGTACATTACCGAGCGTATTCCCGTCGAGAAAAGATACACACTGCCCCCCACCGCGGCTGAGAAGGCAGCGGCAAGCGGCAATCTGGCATTGCTGTCCTTTGTAGTGGAGCAGCTTGGACTCTGGTCGCCACAGATGTTGATTGCTGCGGCCTCTACGGGAAATGTCAAGATGGCGGAGTGGATTGCGGAACGTTCAGATAGCCCTTCCGGCGAATCGAAAGAATTGAAGCCGACCCGGGAGCGCCGAGATCGTGCTGCTACCTCCAATGCAATTGATACTATGCTGCCGGACCTGTCGTCAGTGGATATCAAACGACGTTTGTCTTATGATAATCTCACGTCGGTAGAATCCCTTCGACCGGTAAACATCGTCGATGGGAGCACACTGTACCGCTGCGCCTCACTCGGTCATTTCAGCATGATTGAATGGTTATTGCAGCGCGGCCTGGCATCACCGACTTTCACGCTATCCATGAAAGAGCGGGAAATTGTTCTACGCTCGGTAGTAGGTCGCGGAATCACCGACGAGGATTCAATCGACGTCACCGCTCTTTCAGGAAGAAACGGTGGAGAGCTAAATAGCGGTGTTAATGTGCTGTCAGAGCCACCAACTGCTGCGGTTACTGCAGCTACTGCTGCAGTTATTGCAACTGCGAATGGCAATGACGGACCCAGCATAGGTGTTTCCCGCGTCGCTGGAGTCCGAAGCACCGATGAGAAGTGGACTGATTTTGAACCTTTTGCGTGGGCACTCCCATGTAAGACAAGTCCTTACTGGCAGACTAAGTTCGTCCGCCTCGCGGTACAATACTGTCCCGAGTCGTCATCAAACCTCGAGTGGATGCCGCTTTGGGCAGCGCAGCGTGGCGAGCTTGATGTGCTGAAACAACTTTACAGTGTGAAGCACCCCCAGTTGTTCATGCATCAGACATTCACAGCGATCATGCGCTACACCAAGGCTGGAGATGTTCTTCAATGGTTTCAAACACACAGCGCGACACTCATGGGGGATTCAGCAATCGTGGAGTGGGGCGTGAAGTACCGGCAGTTTGCCTACCTTACATACGTGTTCCTGAAATTTCAACCTGTGCGAACCGAGGAGCGTTTCCGTCAGCATGGCGTCGAGTACGCACTTCATGTGGCGTGTGCCATGGGGCACTTGGATGTCGTCACGTGGATCTGTGGTAACTGCGAGATTTTCATGAACGTGCCAGCGCCGGAGCTACACGCAAAGCTGAGCAGACTGACAATCTGGAAGGACGCGCTGATTGCTGCTGCGCGCAGTGGGCAGATCGGAATTCTAGTTTGGCTGCACGAGAAGTTTACCTTCTTCCGTAAGGTTCCCGACAGCCCTCGCAAGATGACGCTAGTAGGTGCTATGGCCGACGCGGCCGCTGGATACGGTCAGCTTCGTGTGCTGCGTTGGCTTCAACGAACCGTTGCACCGCAAATGGTGTGCCCGAAGGCGGAACCGAAGGCTGATTTGAAGAGAACAACATCAGAAGCACCAGCAATGGTAGAAACAAGTTTCGTGTCTACCGAAGGACTGCTCGAGGCCATGGTGAACCGCCACGTTGATGTGGTGCAGTGGGTCTGCGCCGTGGACATTGATCTCGTGGGCCGGCAAACAACCAAACGACGCGGAGAGCTCGTGACCTTCCTTCGCGAGGAGGCTGACGGATTCGTGGCATCCAAGTTAGGATTCGTCTTCCCACCACTGTAGAGTACAGGTGACATGACACGCTTTACGGCGTTATTCATGATAATACATTTGCTCATAGAGCGCCATTGTACACGTGAGATACTGTCTTCGACAGAGTAGCATACAAGTATCATGCCTTGCAGTGAACATGGACTGTCCTTCGATGAGCCTACCGCACTCATCGTGCGCAAGTTCATGGGATAGACCAATTTGAACTCTGTTGAAGGCAAGATCGCGGACTTGTACTTGAGTTGCCTTCGCCTAATTCGTTCACGATCTCAAAGCAGCACCTCAAACGACAACCATCTTTCGCCTAAGGAGATCTAGCTAGGCTGGCCGCCTAGCCGCCTCTTGGACCAGTAACGCCCGCGAGGGCAGGTTTCCGCGATGGAGACGACACCGTTTGTCGTGGGCGAGGCTAGAAGAGCCTCTCGACGTTCTTGACGACGACGTTCTTGGCCCCGTTTAAGTCGCGATCCATGACCGCGCCACAGAACGCGCACTTGTACACCTCGCTGCCGCCCAGGTTCTCCTTGAGCTTGCCGCAGCTGGAGCACGTCTTGGACGTGTACTCCTCCTCGCACATGATCAGTCGTCCGCCGACCCGCTTCATCTTGTACTCGAGAAGCATGCGGAAGCTGAAGTGGCGCTGCGGATGCGGCGCTTCCTGCCTCTGCGGTCGACGTGGTGCTGGTCAGGAACCAGCGGAGTGCCGTCCGCCT
The DNA here is from genome assembly GCA_024679135.1 of Phytophthora foliorum. NCBI lineage: Eukaryota > Oomycota > Peronosporomycetes > Peronosporales > Peronosporaceae > Phytophthora > Phytophthora foliorum. The sequence continues at coordinate 25,114 of JAHWLE010000274.1, read as the reverse complement.
GCATCTCCTCCTCGTATTTTCGCACCATCTGGGACGTCTGGAACGACGGCAGCAGCAGCGTGTTGAACTTCGCTGCGAGTACGCTTGCCAACTTCTGCTGGAAGTCTGTCGTCGCGTTCGTGATCTTCGTGTTGATGACACGGATCTCGCGACGTAGTCGAGCGCGCTCCCACTGCTTCGGCGACTTAGCAATCTTGACGCCAGCTTCCTTGGCTGCAACCATGCGGTTGAGCAACCCGCCAGCAGTTGAAATACGAACGGCTCTAAATACGAGCAAGGCGCGACTTTTTTGCCCTGCAGTCCAGAAGAAATCCGTTGCTATTTGGTGGGCCGTCAAATACTCCGCTCTTTCTGGACTGTGATGGCAGGCGCAGCGATGTTACATGTAGCTGTCGGTAGATGACGTACCCACGACCTGTACGACAGTGAACTTTTTTCAATCGGTGAAGAGATGCACAACGTGCGCGAGGTGAGTTAGAGTGTCGCCGCCCTCGAATTCGTGTGGGCAACGGCGACTTCGCCCAGAGATGGCGTTCAACGAGTTTGGAGCTCTCTCTCTGTCGTACATCTTATCGGGCACTAATGTCCCGCTAAAGGGCCACAACTTGTCAAGGCCAGCTGGCGGAAAAGCCTTCGCTCGTATTCTCCCCATCTCCTTAGCGAGTGGCAGGGATCCGCTAAAACTAAAGTTCCAGTCACTTTTTCACTTTGGAATTTCACACGAGACCTCGCCACTTCTCGGTTTGCTTCACCTTCAGACGCATATAAACACGCAGCGCTGCCACGTACCCCCCGACCACTGAAGTGCTGCCATGCCATTCAAGACTCCGCCTCGTGCCAGCTACAGGTCGGACGCCGGCACCACCATTTCCTCGCCCCAAGACAAGGTCCTGGTGGACGATGACGAGCTTCTGCGGCGTGTACGCAACGCCAGCACTGCAGCGGCGCTCAAGCGGGCGCTGACGGATCCTGCGGACTCGTGGGAGACCAGAAAGAGCACTCCAAGCGTCATATTGGGGCCCCCCGGTACAGACGCCGAGAGCTTTGAGCTCTCTTCGCGTGCAGTGGGCAGCAGTTATGAGGTGCTCTCCGTCGGCAGCATTGCTTGCAGTCCAGAGGAACTGGTGCCCGTGCTCTGCTCGCGTGACGAGAGCGACTACAATGCCGCCATGAAGGGGCTTTATGGCAGTCAGTTCATCTATGGGTCCATCGTTCACGTCGTGGACGGGGCTGAGCTGCCCTTGGGCCATCAACTCGCGGTGAGAACGGGGTGCTTCGCGCGCTCACGGATGCTCGCACGCAACGAGCAGTGGTGTTTTCTTGAGTACTTCCAGCCGACGACCGACGAGCAGGCAACACTTGTGCCCGATACGTCTCGGGGCTTCTCAGTGTCGCTCTTGTCGCTTCCTGAGCAAGAGCTTGCTGTCGGGAAGGCAGTCGGAGGCCGCGTGGATCAGCTGGACGGTGTCACCGCGTTGCTGGTTGTCGATACCGTGCCTAGCTCCGAGGACAGCGAGCACACGAGCAATGTGCGCGTGATGTTCCACGCGCTTTACGCTGGAAACGACACGCCTGCTGCCGGATTGGCGACGGACAAGATGGCGCGCAGCCGACTGCTCGCTCTCGCGGGTGGAATTCCTCACCTCCCCGCAGTTGTTCGCCGTCGGCGCTTGGGTTCGCAAGTGTTCGCACGCCAGTCTGTCACCGCTGAAGCGCCTACCTCTGAGGCGCAAAACTCGCGCTGCATTTCGTGCACCAAAGGACTTCGTTTGAGTACATTGATGCGCTGTGCACGCCGGTGTCAGCTCTGCGCCTACAACGTGTGCACGTCGTGCTGGTCTCGCGAGAACGTGGAAACTAACAACGGCCACATCTCGCAGATGGGCGTCTGCAAGCGCTGTCTTGAGTGGGTGGATCGCTGTGACTACTCTCATGTTCAAATTGGCCGCCGTGGCCCCGTGCAGATTGTCGACGATCCAGCCCCAAGTGATGCAGCTTTAAAGAGGCCGCTTGTTGGCCAAAGTCTGCGTGAAGACCTTGCGGTCGAGGCCACGAAAGAAGCGGCCGTCTCGGTGATCAAGATGCTGTTGGAACCTTCAAATGCTGTAACCGTGAGCACATGCCGCAGCGATAGCAGCGAAGAGGAGGACACAGACAACGAAGAAAACGAGGAAGAATACATGACGGCTGTGGAATACTACTTCCGTCGGCGTGCTCGCGAGGCCCCAGCAGCTGCAGACTGTATTCTCGCCAACGCCGAGCAGCGAACCTACCCGCTCCACCCCATGGACACATCCTCGCCGTCTGCCCCAATGCCCGAAAACGAATCGGTGCGACTGAAGTGCATTGAAAAGTTCGGCCTCATGGAGTTGAACGAGCCGATGCCGGAACTGGACATCATCTGCTCCTTTCTCAGCAGGGAGCTGGGGTTCTTCTGCACGATGATCACGATCGTTGGCGAGACCCACCAATTGATCTTGAGCTGCACGATCGGCCAGTTTGCGCAAGCGCTGCTGCCTCGCGAGCACACGTTTTGCCAGCACTTGCTCATGGGCGACGCACCTTTCATTGTGCGGAGCCCGGAAGCCGACGTGCGGTTTTACAACATAAACCCCGTCACGAAGCAAGGCGTCAAATTCTACTGCGGCATTCCAATCATGGGTGCTGATGGAATAATGGTGGGCTCCATTTGCTGCGTGCACAACGAGGCGATGGACATCACGCGCTCGCAGTACGACACACTGAAGCGGTTTGGCGAGCTCGCATCTAAGATTATTAGAGTCAAGGCCGAAGCAAAGCTTCAGATCCCATAGCCAGCCAATTTATCTATTGCTATGAAGTTGTAGTCATGTGCACCGAGCGTATTCAGAGCAGAACTTGATAACTAACATTGAGACCTATTCTATTAGAGTCAAGGCCGAAGCAAAGCTTCAGATCCCATAGCCAGCCAATAGTCTGCACGTTGTAATCATTCGGCTAGAACTAGAACACAACGGCATATATTTTCTCCCAGACCATATCTGCCCTTGTCATCCCTGCGGCCTGCAGCGTTTGACAGCTCAAGACGGATTGCGCGCAGAAGACTCTATCTGATCCCGAAGCGTGTGAAACTTGCGTGCACAGGAAATCCCTGACCGGTACCTGTCATGGTGCCGGTACAGTAGCTGAGTGTTGTGCGACGCCGATGCTCGTGGCGAGCAGAGAGCCACAAACCGTGATGAAGTGGCCGATGTGAAGCGGCTTCTCCGGATCCCTGTGACTCATCGACGGGGAGCTCGTGGGCCACGTGCACCACGCGCGACATGCTGCGTTTTGCCCGTGAACACACTGTACAACGCCAGCAGCGGCGCTCAGCATTCTCGCGATGACAAGACATGTTACGCCTCGTGAGTCGGAGAACGGAGGCTCTCAGCGCTTTGTGGCTGGCGCTTAACTCTCTTTTCAGTGAAATATTTTACGGAGCGGTGTTGATTGAAGGGTTTCAGTGTCCTTCTGGACACTAACGTCCCACTTGATGTGTAGAAAAAGGGCGACCGGACTGTGCACAGTGTTGGCTATTGGAGACTTTGTATGGATTCACACAAGTCTCGACGAATGAGGCGTGCTCGTCCGACGCTTTCTGAGCCTTTCACTGGGTGCACAGCATTACGCACCAAGACAGGAGTCCAGAGCAATCAAAGTCTCGACAGCACAGTCGAAAGTCTTGCGCTCTCTACGGCGCAACCTCTTTCGTCAGCGCGAATCGAGCCGCGCGTGTCTGTGCAGCAAACCACAACTCGATTCACCACTTGCCTCACCAAGTCCATCCCGTCTCGCTTCGTCCACTCGTGCGCATCCCAATGCCCATCCACTTGCCTTTTGTCTCTCGCCAGAAGCAGTCGCCGCTGGGCTCGAGGAGCAATGAACGCCTTAATGACTGCGACCAGGGCCGCCAAGTTCTGGGGGACCTCGGCCACTCGTGCTGGCGCTCAAACCTCATGTCGCCGTCGTCGCGGCGGCGTCGACCGCACTTGACCAGCTCGATGCGAACGGTTCCTGCCGACAGACCGTCGCCAGCCGTGTCGTCGTGGGCGGACTTCGAGTCCGACGGGCCTACTAGTACCAACTTGAGTAACACACACAAAGTTCGCGTGTCCGACGCTGAGCTGGTGCAGCGCGCTTACAATGCGAGTCGAGCTAGTCGCCGCGGAAGGCTCCTTCGAGTGCCCTCCGTGATGTGGGACTGTAAAGAAATATCGGGCTTTGCCATGCTCTCGCGGCAAACGGGAGCTGCGGGCGATGACTTTGAGGTGCTCACGACGGGCGAAGTCGCCTGCGAACCCAGCGATATCGAGCCACTGCTGCGTCCGCGGACCGAGAGTGACTACAACGCCGTGGCCCGAGCCTTCCTTGGAGACCAATTCATTTACGGCTCCATCGTCCACGAAGTGCAGCCTCGAGGCTTCGACAACGATTCTGACGACGATGATAGCGAAGGCGACGAATTTGGAACCGAAAGTTTCCGTCTACACGCCGATGACCACGTCGCAGTGCGAACAGCTTGCTTTGCTCGCTCTCGCCGGTTTGCGCGCAACGAAGAATGGTGCTTCCTCGAGCACTTCCGCCCACGCTCGGTCGCACGAGCCAGTCCTTTCGCAACGTACGGCTCGTCCGAATCTTCCTCGTCTTCCGTCAATATCGACGACTCGACAGGTTTCACGCTCGTGATGAGCTCCATGCACGAAGCCGAACTGACCGCAGGAAAGATGAAAAAGGAGCGCGTTACGCAGCTGCACGGCATCACTGCAGCATATCTAGTCGAGCCGTTGCCTCAAACGGTTGGAAGCCGCGGTCCGAGGGTCCGTGTGAGCTTCCACGCTACGTTCACCGCCACTGAAACCACCCCAGAACGCTACGCCGACTCGCAGACTGTACGCACTCGATTGATGTCGCTCGCCAAGAGTCTTCACCGTCTGCCAGATCTGGTGCAACAGCGACAACGTCAAACGAGCGCATTTAGCCTTCCCAATGCAAGCCTCAGCAGTCGTTCCGGCCAAGAGTACCGCAACCAGGCGGAAACGCGGAACGCGCGCTGCGTGGCCTGCACGAAGCGCCTTCGCGTTCGTTTGCTGGACGCCCCGACGCGCAGATCGAAGCGCTGTCAGATCTGCCTGTACCGCGCGTGTGCATCTTGCTGGTCGAAGCAGAGCGTGGAGACCTTCGGCGGCCACACCACGAGCATGGCTGTGTGTCGCCGGTGCCGCGAGAATTTTGGCAGCAGCGATTACTCGCATATCGCACTGACATAAGAAACGAGGCCGGTCAAAATTGTAAGTACGAATTGTTGCATCTAAGCAAGTGCGTTTCCTATTGATGTACATAATGTCATATTCTATAATATCATTTCTACCAGGTTTCTTGCTTTATGTGACGATTCTTTTTAATCAAATGCTAAAGGAACAGTACTTTAAGTCCGGTTTAAGATGTGGGATGATTCGCTGAAAATAGATCAGCTCTCCAGATAGTTGGTCACTCTACTGCGAAAATGCTAGAAAGAGCAACTCCACCGGTTCGATCAAAAGTTAGAAGTCAAATGTATGTTTCGATAGGCTTTTGCCAACGGACTTCACACCGGTACTTCGTAAAACCAGATAGCATAGTCGAACAAGTGGCAGCACGTACACCCCAACCTGCAGAGCAAGGCCATCGTTGTGCAGTCTGCACTCTTCCATTCTCCAAGTTGGCGATGGAGGAGGAAGCCTTGGACGCCGATATGGAGCTCTTGGAGCTGGAAGACACGTATGTGGAAGAGTTTTGGGTGGATTGCTTCCGTTCCGACTCGGATGAAGAGGCTGAGCAACCGAAACGTGGTGGATCTCACCCAGGGAAAAGTCGCAACAAGGATCGCGATTTCCAAGCTCGCTACCGCCGTCTCTGTGAGCAGTATTTCAGTGAGGATCTTGTCTACAATGCGATCTATTTCCGAAGGCGCATTAGAATATGTAAACGACTGAGCGCAGTATCTTCGATGGGGTTGTAGTTAGTGTCTTCTCCTTCATGACCTTCGCCATCACGCTGAACCAATGTCGATGAGCTTGACAAATCGACAGTGAGAACAAGATCGTACCCACACACGGCATATCCTCACCATCTATATTGTGCACCGACGGCGGAGTTATCAGGTTGAGCATACGTCCGTCTGCTGCTAGTTGTCGCGCGCCCCCTATCATACCTCTATCAAACTTGATAAGGGTTTGATGGCGATCACCCGTTTGACCCACGTTTGACGTCACCGGTGCGGGGTCGGCTCCGATCAAATCGTTGATTTGACCCCACCGGTGGAGATGCTCTAAGAGCAGTACCGTGGGTATCATCGACTGTTGGGATACATTCACGTCCGCTCGACAACTCGATCTTCAGAGTCAGGAACTCCAACACAGCCGCTCTCGCCATGGCTAAGGTGGTCCCTGGAAATCAACGTGCACCTGCACCACTGTATCCCTACATCGTTGGTGAGCAGGTCACCCTGGTTGACGTAGATGCTGCAGCCGTCCAAGTTCGAGGAATCCCGCAAGCTGTATCCGGCCGTGAACCGTTGGTTCTTGACGCTTGTGAATCAGGCCGTGGTTGGCGACGCACCACACATTGACATGGCTTTGACCGCCGAGGGCGACATCTCAGGAAGAAGGGCCCTGATGAAGGAGAAGGCCGCCTCAAAGGAAGAAGCCAACAAACCAAGGTGATCATCGTGCCTGTAGGTGAGGCCACGGTCGCGAACGTCTCCATGACGGCCATGGCCCAGCCGAATAAACAAACGGCCAGCTCGTTTGTATCGTAGAGGAGATTGTAATGGCGTCAGCCGTCATTGTAGCTGTGGCCGAGGCATCGCCGCGTACGTCCAGAACCCTCCCACGTCCAAGTTGACCGAACTTTCGTCCGACATGACCCTGTTGTAGTTCGTGCTTGTCACCAGCGGCACCACATGCCCTCCTCACGACCGTAGTGGGTGCTGTGGCGGTGATTAGGTTCGCGCTGCCCGTCATGATGTTGGTGAAGTCGCGTACGCCCTGATGTCCCAGATATCGAACTGCCGCCAAACATGACCCCAGTGGGGTTCAAATTGCCGAAGTGGTGACCGATGGTTTCGGAAGAATCTTCACGAAGGGCATGGTTCAGCAACTGTTGAAGGTAATAGACAAGAACACAATACTTTATTTTTTCGGTAGATGCCATCGAGAAGTATTGTACACACATAATACAGGGTTTGATAATCAGATAACGCGAGTACTTTCTTCAAATTGCTGCAAATCGACGTTCCATTCGGTGGATCTCAGCGACTGGGGTGATCGGATTGTTGCCTTCTTTTCACTATTGAACTGGGCTCGAGCTTTGTAAATGGAGGAGCTGCGCAGCAAGTTCCCGTCGGAGTTGTAGACGTTGTTCGGGAAATAGTAATTGTGAAATTTTTGTCAGTTTGAACATGATTCCTCTTGGCAGATATGTGGTTTTGCTTTGTCGACTGGATAGGTGCGCTTGCACAACGATACTTTATGCACTTTGCAGTAATCAGTCTTTTGCGTTGGTTTCCTGTATTCAAAGCGGCATACGGTGCACTCTCGTTTCGCTCTGCTCCGATTCTTGAGAGCAATCCAAGATTCTCTCGCCACGCACGCAGAAACAGCATTATCAACTGGAGGAGAATCAGCATCACGGGTAGGCGGATGTTCTACAGAAGCCGATACACTGTTATTCGCCGTGTACAGTATTCCGTTATTATCCCTCAGCGATTTTTGCCAACTCCGCCAAATCAAGCAAACTAAAGTGCCATTCAAATCACCGAAGTGCGTCAGTGCATACAATGCAAGGCGTAGACCGTCACGATCAGTTGCGCAGTCGATTTTTGATTGCCGATGGGCACTCATTCAAAAAATGGCACAAGAAACTAGCTATGGCAATGATCGACATCGCAAGATGTAATGCATATATTTGTCATCGAGTGGCTACTAGGTCTGGTATAAATGGCGATGATGTTTCTCGACAAGATGCCAACGTGGACCCAGCAATCAGTACTCGTGACCCTCACCGATCTTTTGTCGCTTCTTTAGTGGGAGAACTGTTTGATGGATAAACAGTTGATGCCCCTGAGTCGTCGGCGTTAGATACAATATTGACTATAGACCCGTCAACCCAACTCGCTGCCACAATGTGTTTTTCAACACACACCTCTTGCTTCATGCAACCTCTTTCCATTTCATCAGTCGATTGTATCATGGCGAACTTCGGAAAGTGTTTACTAGAAGCCCGAACAGTACCACGTCCGTAAAGACCAAGTGTGCGTAGGCTTTCAAGGAGCAGGCAGGAAGTGTAAAGATTATCAGTATTCACAACACGTCTTGACCCTTCTAGTGAACTGGTCACCTCGATCACGTGTTTTCGAATCTCCGACGACTGCTCAGTGAGGGAAGCTAGTCGGTCTATTTCTCCCTCAGAAACCACACCGCTCAGGCGATCGCTCAGATCACTAGCACAGTGCAGTTTAAAACTGAGGACAAGCCACATCGTCAAACAGCAACAAACATAAAGTTTGAAGTGGTATTTTCCAGTAGGTTTGCGTGGGTTGTAGACAATCAAATGTCTGGCATACTTGGATCTGCATGCAATAATTGCTTCATCAACGGCAACATTTTGACCAGGTATCACGTGACGATCACAGCGTTTTTTTTTAGCATTGTGATCAGTGGCCGTATTTTTGCAGCAGGATCGCGAGCCAATTCCTCGGAGCTCACCGGTCCACGAAAAGACAAATTGCTTCGGATGTAGACGAATCTCCTCCAGCTCATTATTTTCGACATATTAGTTGAGGTAGCGCCAGGGAAATTTTTTGCTTCTTCATTGTCCAGCCAGTAATTACGCATTTCTCCTTTATCGAAAAGCTCCATATACCACAATATTCCCAGGAATTGCATGAGCTCTCCTAGTTCAATTGGTGTTGTTGGCGAACTGTCATTAGCCGAAGCGTAATCATTTGAAAATACTACCACTTGCTGCCAAAGAGAGAGTAGTAAAAATGCAAAGACGCTCGCCGTTGCAGAGTGGCCAAAACAGTGCTTACTATCTTCTCGCAGTTGGGTTGACGTTGTACTATCCGCTTGGGCAAAAAGGCCTGGAACCTCGTCTACAGATGCTGTTGGTGAGAACGTCATCCCCTCAATCGCTTCGACCTCAGCTGGACAGAGATCAATATGAAGTTCTTTTCGACTACGAAAAGCTGACCATTCCCTATATCCTGATTCGTCGATCTCTTCAAATTCTTCCGTCAATGATGGTATGTCGGTGTATTTTGGGATCAAATTGCACAGAGAACTCCAGGACTCACCAAATTCGACGATGTTTCTTTGCATTGCGACGAATTGCTTGACTCCACGGTATATGACTTTCTCATCAACGTGGTGGATATGGTTTTTAGTTTGAAACGCTGTATTCACCCATCGAATCTCAAATCTAGGTGTTGGTATGCCCACACCATCAACATTTGTTATGTTGGAAATAGCATACCGGGTCGCCACTCCAACGAGATATACTCCAACGAGATATACTCCAACGAGATATGCAGCTCCAACGTCGCAATAATGCTCTAGCTCCATCCAATATTCGTGTGCGGGCGAGAACGCAACTTGCGCGTTAACGAATTTGTCTGCTGTCGCTTCCACTCGGAGATGAAGCTCCTTTCAAAAGGCATCTGTTGCTGCTGATTTCTTTGATTTGGAACTAGCGCGAGGTTTCTTGGCCCCTTTCGTGGCTTTGGTGGACGTTCGTGGGGCTCACCAGTCTCGCTGGTGATGCGCTGCAGCTGTTTAGCACTTGTTTTACAAGAGCTGGATGATTCATTTCCATGTGTTAGTCGCTAGTTCGGCATGGGATCTGAGTGGTCTTCAACAATTATTGACAAGGCTCTATTGCTTGGATAACACTGCTTACTGCAATAACACGCATCTCCAAAATCACACACCTGCTCACCATCAGGACCACGAAGCTGCATCGCAATACATACGTCGTGCGAGCAAAAATGATGCAAAAATGCACCACAGGTCGTGCACGATCGCGACGTTGAACATTCCGAGTTACACACAGCGCATCTCGGTGGTGTAGTTGTTGTTTCAGTGTCTTCATCTCGTCCAGACAAACTAATCTGGTGAGTTGTTGCACCCGTAGTATCTGGATTTTCGCTGTGATCACCAAAATCATCACGAGTAATTACCCCATCGGAGGTGGGTCCGCCGTCGATTACGCAGGCATCATCAACTTTGCCATCGCACGATACGTTTGATTGTTGAATACCTATCGCAGTGTCGACAACGAATGTTCTTATGCAGCTATTTGCACCGATGCTCGTGGTTGGCACTGATTTTATTTTGTTCACAGCCAGTGCATTTCCACCATGCGTACTGTTGAAAAAGTCTGTAAGAGCCTGTTCTCCCAAAACATAATCCTCGCCTTCTACTCCATTTGGATATGCACCAGGTCGTACGTAGCGATATCGCTCATCCAGCCCCCGTTTCGGAGGTTTAGGAAACCACCCAGCATGACGCAACACTTTCCACGCGGCCTTGAAGGGCACAACATTGTCTAAGTGGGTGTAATCAAAACATACTCGGTTATTTTACGTTCCCATACGTCAGAAGAGACCACAAAACCTATTACCATGTGAAAGGCAAGCGACCTTGCTCTCGGGAAGCCTCAGTGACGTTCGTCGACGCTTTGACGTACTCGTGGTTTCGTCTTGACTTCTTCTGTGCGCCATCTTCCCTGGTCGGAATAGCGTCTTTTCACGAGTGACAATGAGTCCCCCTGCTGAGATTCGACGAAGAGTGCTGCGCCGCTTCGAGTGGGTACATTTTACGTGGAATTATGAGCCCCTGTGGGGAATTGCTGTGGCTGAGCACTTGTATCAGTGTAGAAGTCCAAGATGAAGTTTGCACTACCTACGTCAATCCCAGGAGGGAGGATGTGGCTCCTATAGCTTTGGTTGGTCGTGGAATTGATCATCTCGAGCTCTTTTCATGTTGACTATTCATCTGGATGTTTGCCTACTCGAAAGGATGCTTCCCTTTCATCAAACGGCAACGCAAGTCCTGTTGCAGCAGTGCTACAGCGAGTATATGGAATCGGACACTATCTTACACAATAAAACCAAAGCGTTTACGCTCCTGGTAACGTATTATCGCTATTCCTATCCCGAACCAAACGACACCAGCCACAAGTCGGCAGCCACATACACTGTATTTGAATTCCTTCGGATTGGCGGTGGACTTGCTCTCTTGATCGTCTCCGCTGCACCAGTAGGCGAACCCCCTCGTCGTTCAGATGTAGTTCTCGCCGTCCGTCTTCATCGTGTACTTCTCAAGTCTCCACGGAACAGTCTGCAGCCCGCGACGATAATATCTGATCTCACGATGTTACACACACAATTACGTCGAACGTGATGGGTTCCGAGCGCTAGGAAGCCGCCCATGACTTCGCACGGCAGGAACATAGCGGAGTCCGCGTAGTTGTCGAAAATAAACAAACGTAGCCCTCTGTGTCTAGGCGTTTCCACGTCGTGGTGCCCGCAAGGTTATTCACGAACGAGTACTTGCACATTAAACGCGCTCAGGCTTCTTCAACAACAGGCTTCAGCACGGGGGTGCGTGCTTGGGCAGCGCGAACGCAATCGCCTCCGCGGCACCAACGAGATGGCCATGTACGTGAAGCGGATCATTGTCGCTGTCGGCCAACATGAACCCCACCGGGGTCGTATTTGAACGTTTGGCGCCGGTTCGGCCGCTGGCGCATCGACGCGTTCGGGACGTACGCGGCCGTGGTCATCCCCACTGATATTTTAACGGGCAGCGCGATCCTTATCACTGCCGCGTAAGGTGACCGTGGTTGAGCAGCATGTCGGTGCCACTGGTGAGAAGCACGAGCGGCAGCAAGGTCAAGTTGGGCGACAGTTAGGTCAACTGGGATGTGGACAACACGCGGCCGTGACCTTATCACAAAAGGGATGGTGGCCAGCATTACCACGACGGCAGCAGCAAGATGTGGAGCGGGTCGGTGCCGCTGGCGACCAACATGAACTGCAGCTGGGGGGGGGGGGGGGGGGTCACGGATTCACACAGCAAAGAGCAAGCAGCTCATTAGCATAGTGAGTCCGTGCAAATGGTCAACAGCAAGAACATTGGGTTGCACCCATGGCAGGTGCCTCGAGACAAGATTGTGTATCACGAAAGGTTAGGGGCTTGGCCAATGTCAGGCGTCGATTTTAGTTTGATGCAGCTTTAGTATTGAGAGACAATAACATAGGAGAGAGAGTGGCGTTGAAGTCCTGGCAAAGCAGGACAACCCAGCTTCTCTCATTCCGGAATCAAACACGATAAACTGAAGTGACTTTTCCTTTGCTGCTTTGGCCAAGTAGCTTCGTGTGGCTCTCCACGACCTCGACGAACTGAGCGAGGGGCTTCACGACAACACAAAACAACTTCAACTACCTGACTTTCTCTGCAAGCGCTACCAAAGCCCATCTCTAGTCGAGCTCGAGCAGTGAGCTCAGCTATAGTTGTGACACCCGGGTGCCCTCTTCGCTGGGCATACATCGAAGGGTTTGATGATGGTGGAGCCCGATTTCGAGAGCACAAGGTGGGGAAGTGGCAGGGAGCCGGCTGTCTGACGAGGACGGAGTTTTCGAATGGAGTGTGTCGTATCTGCTCGGTGATATATTTATACTATCAAGTCGAGCAACTCGTCCAAGACATCATCCGGACTAGAAACATCGGCACATTCTAACCTTGAAGCTGATTCTTACATGTTTGATTGATACAGTTGAGCATGGCACCTCAATATTTTCATTTAAACAACGCTAATCCTTGTAACAGGTTTTCAGCCCTGAATATGTGTTGCTGGTAACACACCTAATCCGCGCAACAGGCATTCAGGCTGCGGCAACAGGAATTCAGTGTTTTCGGAGGTAATAGGTCATTCAGTGTTTCCGCAACAGGTATTAAGTAGCCGCTTGCTTGGTCCTCACTGCAATAGAGCGAAAGGTTGTTCTTGACAATATAGTCCTGTCAACCGTACGTGTTTAGGATTGAGCGTCGGACGTGGCTTAGGATTGAGCCGGTCTAAGCAGTCGAAGCGGCCAGTATTGTTGTTGATCAAAACGATCTGAAGGCGAACTGGTTGGATGTCAGAGGACCATTATGTTAAAGAGGTTTGCGCATAAATTATGGCAGATGATCGTATGAGGTAATAATTTATCAATATCACTCGGGTTTCTTGGAAATAAATATATTTCTGGATTAGATGGAAATTATTTTGAAGACCATGCCATAACCCTTTTGGGGTAAGTATCAGTATAGTAGACTACTATACTGACTATCACTCAAAAATATACTGATGCGTGGTATACACGGGGGGGGGGGCTCTGGGTTTTAGGACAGGAACATTTGAAATTAACAAAATACTTCACTTTTGACAAAGACAGATAGCACCAGAAACAAGAACCGACGTGGACACCTACACGAATGCTCTTTTGCATCTTCTACGCACGGCATCTAGCACTCCTTCCCAATCTGAGCACAATGACACCACCAAATCAGCGTGATGTCAGTAGGCCTCTTTTTAGTAGTAAACGTGTTCTCGCGTTCATCACGCTAGTTTAGAGTCATTTGGTTGAGCCTCCTTGCTAGTGTAGCGTTCGCATACGTCGGATCTCTCTCTTCGAAGGGTGTGTAGGCGAGGAGAAACTGGATTAGTCTCCTCCACTCACGCTTCTTTATATCAGCAGATTAGTTGAGGTGGCTGTCCGGTAGCAGCTCCTTCTCGAGTCTACAACCGTCTAATGGCTGGCTCTAACGACAAGCCGACAAGTACATACGTTGCTATGATTGGATGGTCCCCTGTAAAATATCATGGTAAATCTTCTCCACGGCTCGAATGTCCTTGGCCGACGTCTTGGCGCCCCTACAATGCGCCTAAGGGGAAAGATGGCTGTGACATCGGCCTCCGCCTCGAGCAGTGTCTGCTGTACGTTCTCTGAATGTACCCGGTACACGCACGTCTCGTTCACAGTAGTCACGGCCCGGAAGGGTAGCTAAGTGGACTTGAGCGCCCGCCGCTTGCCCTGTACGCCGCACACCGTGACCTCGAGAATGTAGGTGGAGGATAGAGCGCATCTATCTAGACAGGTTCTTCTGCGAGTCTCGTTGGGATGACTACAATATACTAGCCGAGCGCCGCCGCTTCGCGGCGGGTGGTTAATTTTGTGTCCCAACTGTGTGGTCCACCCGTCTCCGCTCGGCTACGGGTTCAACGGGTGTTCTCTAGCAACATATCGCTCGGGATCTTCATGAAATCGCTACCAAGCGCCGGATTGACCTCGTGTCGACCTTCACCCACCTGAAGAAACTCAGAAAAGGCAGCAAGCTCTGCGGCGGTACTCTCGCTGTGTGCAGCCCGCACACGCATGTTCTCGGAGAGGTGGACCTGTTGGAAGTTCGGCCATAGAGGTGAGGACTTGAGGCAGGCATCGATCGTCTCAGTCGGTGTCCCTCCCATGACAACGGGTAAAATCTGGCGGAAGTGGCTCGCCAACACAACCACCTTCCCTCCAAACGGTTCTTGGTCGTTGCTCATTAAATCGCGAAGTGTACGGTCGACGGCTTCAAAGGCGTGCCGGTGTGTCATTGGCGCTTCGTCCCAGATGATTAGACTGGCTCGCTCGATCAACTCTTTGATTTGGGACTGCTTGTAAATGGAGCACGTTGATTTTTCATCAAACTTAAGGGGGATCTTGAAAGTCGAGTGGGTCGTACGGCCGCCCATCAGAAGCAACGCCGCGATACCACTTGACGCGACTGCAATTGCGGTCTTTCCTGACACGCGAACCTTTGCGAGGACATGCTTGAGCAGTGTGGATTTGCCCGTACCGCCCGGTCCGTCGACGAAGAGCAGCTTCTTGCCGACCTCAGGGGCCTCCACGCACATACAACTTTGTCGTAAATAGCCCGCTGGAAGGAAGTTCCTGTGTGTCCGTGGCCATTTTATTCATGAATATCCGCTTTTCATTGGCCGAAAACAGACTTGGCCTGCTGGACCGGCCCAAACTGCCAACGCCTGTGGCACAAAGCCACCCTACCACCACGCAAGGTGCCAGACCTTGAGCGCCGGCGACGGGCCCAGCGCGTTGCGGATGCGCAGCACGCAATGACCGCCATGCGCTGGCGGCCACCTCCACCCAAGGAGCCTCTCGATGAGCCAAGGAAGCGGACGCGGTGCGGAGGCACCGCCTCCGCACCGCCAAGAAGCAGCGCCAGCACCAGTAGAAAATATAAATACAGTTTTTTGATTGGCTGAAAATGGTTTGGTGTACTTTACATTAAACCGTACTTAGCTTTGCGAACCAGTCGTACATAGCAGGATAGGTAGGGTGGGAATGTGAAAGTTGAGCCGTTTTAAAATTGAAAGTCGCGCGCCAACACCTCGACAACAAGTTACGCTGCGTGTATGCATGTCTGCTACAAGCACTCCAACCAAGACAATGTGGTCTGAGGTCCCTGGGTAGAAGTTAGGGTAAAGTTCAATCGCCTGGGAAGGAGTGGGGTTCTCCTGCCCAGGAGGCGCGTGCTAAGAGACTACGACCCACCGTCCACTCTGAGCGAGAACACAATAGCGCCTGCCTATTGACCATACTTACCCGACACTTTTGCCCAGTAGGAGCCGAGCGATTCCTTACGCCCTGATAGTTTTTCTAAGGTTTAGCCCTGAAAACCATTAAAACGTTCGTGGGTGGAACACGCCAAGGACCACTCCCACCGTGCGCCCGCCCAACCTGGACGATGTCAACAGCACTATGTGCAACGAATACCACTCCGGGTCGCAAGGTCCGTCGAGGCCGGGAAAGTGATAGGCTTATTGTAGAAAGGGGCTTGGCGGTCGTGCGGCAACAAAACCCTCAACGACAACTCCGGCTACTGCTACATGCAGTGTACTTGGACTTTAAGTCTAACGTGTCACGTTACTCTGTTTCGTGTTCGCAGGGAGCTATGGCCCGCACCAAACGCAAGCGCACCCGTGCCGAAATTGAAGAGGCCTTGCTTCAAAATGCGCAGGTCAGCGCGACTCCAGCTGGGGTAGAGGACCTTGATGCTCGACGGAAACGGAAACAAAGGAGATCTAGCAAGCAATACAACCTAAACAAGATACTGGCGTCTTTTAGCGTTGCTGATGAGGCCGGTATGGCTGACGTCGGTGGCGTTACCGGAGAGGAACAGACAACGGGGGGAGCAAGAGGGAAAGCAGGAAGAGGACGATCCTGCAGAACACCATCGGCGGTATGCGACAGAAAACCCCTCCGAACGAAGCCTCGCAGTGACGCCAACGGCGAACGTAACCCCGTCCACCCGCTCAGATGATGCAGCAATACGAGCGCGTAATGCAGAACAGAAACGACTTCGCAGGGCAAATATATCCGCTTCCCAGAAAGATCGTACGCGGGCGAGAAACAGAGAACGGCAACGCGCGTCGCGTGCCTTGATGAGTGAGGAACAACGCAATGCAGTTAGAGATCGCGAGCGTATTTGGTACCGAGAGAGTGATCCGCGCCTGGTTGAGGATGAGGTGTAGGGACACCTAGAAGAATCGCGCGTTCGCCGCCGAGCGCCTTTGCATCATCGTGCACTTGCAAACTAGGAGGAGTTTAGGGTCGCTATGGTTAAGGGCAAATGTGTCATCGATGGGCGCCACATACTGTCTTCTACAACGGTCTGCCCGTTCTGCCAAGCGTCACCGTCCTCGCGCACGGGAGACGCACGATGCTGACCCGATTTTTCGACCTATGCGCGAGTGAGGAGCCTGAAAACCAAAGCGCCAAAACCATGCTGTATCAAAACATTCCCAAGGAGCTCACGTGGGACAACCGTACGAAGACATGGACCCGTCGCACCCGGTACCAGGATGCTATAGGCCGTATGATCCACGTTTCCCCGAGAGACATGGAGCGCTTCTACTTGCGGGTCTTGCTGTGTCACCGTAGAGGACCAACTTCTTTTGAAGATGTGCGGACAGTGGCCAATGTCGTCCATCCCACGTTCCACGCAGCGGCCTTGCATTCGGGACTCCTTGCGAATGACCGGGAATGCGTTCCCTGCATGTCGGAAGCCTCCGCGTTCCGGATGCCGTACCAACTTCGCCAGATCTTTGCAACGCTACTGGTGTATTCCCAAGTCACCGACGTTCGTGGTTTGTGGGATCAGTTCTACGAGGAACTCACCAGAGATTTTGCGAACAACTACCGCGACGTGGAAATGCAAAACAAGGAAGACACGATCAATTTCAAGACTCTCAAAAGTATCAACGATCTCCAGCAAGTCAGCGGCAGTGCTGTTCATAATTTCGACGGCCTAACGCAGTTGAGCGAGTTCCCAGTATTGATTCTCGACTCGCTGTTGCAGAACAACCTCATTTGACGTGAACTGGAAGGATACGGCCATTCCGTGCTGCGAGATGTCGTGGATCATAACGACGGGCTAAACAAGCTAGTTGATGTTTAGGACTAGCCGAGCGCCGCCGCTTCGCGGCGGTTCGTTAGGTTTAGGTCCCAACTGTGTGGGCCACCCGCCTCCGCTTCGCTGCCGCGGTCTGAATTTGAGCCCAACACAAAAAACAAGTGTAGGAAAAAAGTAGTGAAAGTACCCGCGACCTCTGGGTTGAAGAGCTAACACTGCACAACCAAAGATACCAACTTTTGTCATTTCCGACAAAAGTCGGCGGAACTGGTGAAGTCTGATAGCCCCTTCCAGACAGCACGCTTTCTTTGCCTCTGCAGGCGTTTTCCATGCATTGCGGTGTGCACAAACCGTAGTGGGGGAGAGTATGTCGACTATGTCGGGACCTATGACCATGTAAACCTCGAATTCTTTGTGGTCCATCAGTGCCTGACCTCTTCGCGCACTACGTCGTCGCATACGCATACGCACGCGCTCCAATTCTGTTTCTCGTTCCTCTTTCATCTGCGTTTCTCGTCGTACTGCATGCTGATCGCGGTTGACTGGTTCCGTGCGCATGAGTCGTTCAAGTTTGTTTTGAGAGGGTGCCACATTCGCGCGTCATGCTCAAGCTGTTTCTTCATTTCGCGCTCGAGTTGGCTCTCGCTGCGAACCCAACATGGCGGCTCTTTTCCTCCGGGCTTGCCCTGCGTTGCGTTGCCGGCGCTGCACAGCAGGATCGCTGTTAGTTGCAGCGACCAAGGCCAAATCAATAACACCCACCCTCACAGGAAGTGGCTCGGCACCAATCATCGTATCAGCAATCGAGCTGCCTACAATAGTATCTGGGTCTTGCTCCGTCATATCCTGAAGACTGAGGGTGGCCAATGCATCAATCCCTCGCCGATACCTAGAGCGTGCTGCTTGCCGTTGTCTCTGCTTCGCCTCTCGAGGTTCAGCCTCCGTTGACGTCGCGTTTGCTTCCTCTGCTCGATCATGCCGCTCCTCTAATACTTGCCGCCGCTCGTCTCTATAAGTCAACTCAACACGTTACCGTCTGAAGAAATACTACTGAGTGGAAGTGAGTACGTTCCGCTGGTGCTTCGTGCCTAGAACCATAGTGCGGGTCATGACACAGACACACGCTTAATTTAGCCGCCTATCCGCCAGACAGCATACAAACATGGCGATTAAACATAACGTCTAAGTGCGTTCTATTAAATTGACTCGACACATAATATATATATACACGCATATACACACAACGACACACAACGACATCATCCCGCAGCAGTGCAACTTCTTTTTCAGTACTCACTATCGTTTGTCACGTGCACTCGCGCGCTGCTCGCGTTTTCAGCCCGGTGCAACCTTTTATTCACTCCTGCTCCTGGAAGTGTGCCCTTGGGGAGGGGGGAAGGCATCCCCCATGAATGCATAAACACCCCAGCTACATCACCAGAAGGATTGAAAATTCGGCCCTATCGCACGATTGCTTTGAGAGTGTCCACCTGGCTGTGTGTTGCACACTGAGCAGGGAATGGTGTCCTCTGGGGGGCTGGCTAGGTCGCTTCAGTGTGGCCGTGATAGGATACCGATCCCTCCGTGCTGTGGTGGCCTCCCCACCTAATGAACAGCTCCGGTTTTGAACCATCTTCACGGTGGCCCCTCCAACACACACAGTCGGGCCTTGGCTGCCCCCAAGGTACCAGTTATCCCAAAGGGGGGAGCGTGAAATATCAAAACTACACAGAGTCTGTTCAAATCTGATATAATTATGTGGGGGGCGACGTACGCACGGACCGACACACGGACGGACGCCGTGCTAGCTTTGATGGTTTAGGCGTAACTCGCACTTCAACAATATTTACCAAACTTTATCCGGGCCGCCTTTTCTGCGCTGAGCAGCCATATAGCCAATCAGGGCCGTGGTATTGGAATATTGCCCAATGGGGGCCGCCTTCGCTGCGCTCGGCAGCAACATAGCCAATCAGGGCGACCGTAGTATGTTTTTGGCCAATGAACAGCGGTTATTCATAAATAAAATGGGTGGGGACACACGTGCACACCTTCTTCCAATTGATGTATAGGATTAATGCGTGGTATTTACGCTGTATGGTCACTGCTCATTGAGAAACACCCAGTGCATCTGGGTTGGATAGATTTTCATACTCAAAACCCACTAGAATCTGGGTGTCGCACCAAGTTTTGAATTTAACCCAGTCTCTTCGAGTAACATTTACTGGGTGATTTTCGGATGACTTGGGTTTTGATGTTACCTGTGGCCGCCACAAGCAACATTCATTGTGTTTATTTCATTCTCCACGGGTATCAATTTATAAAGTCATATAATATATCAGTTTGTATTTGACGAGCTTAGATATTTGCAGAAATGACCATACTATTTATTTCTAGGATGAAAGACCCTGTTAAGGCAGAGAGATCTCAAAACGCATCTAATATTGCAGTAAGCCCATATTATAAGAGGTTCTAATATTATCGGATGTATTGTATTTTAATTTGGGTAGCAGAAAGATTAAGAATAGAGGATTAATTTGGGTCGAATGAGCCGTAGTACAATAACCAATCACATTCACCGTGGGCATTATTGACCAACCATAGCGGACTCGGAATTAGAAGAGCCAATAAGAATGAAGGAGGTTAGGTGAGTCCTGTAAGCAGCCGTTCCGACGAATCGGGTCGGAACACTTCGAAAATATATCTGGATCGCCATTCATTTTGAAGTCAACTGCGTATCACTTGCAGAGCTTGCTTGTATCGGGCAGGAGCTATGGGGATGGAGGAACTAGAGCCCGGCAACACTAAGCGTGTCAAGACGACAGCAGTGGCAACAGTGAAGAAGTTTCTAAAGTGTGAGGGTGTGAGTGATCAATACATGCATGCATGTATTAGACGTGACGACAGTGGAAATGTTTATCTGTAAAGAATAAGTTTGGTATGCATCTCAAATTTACCGAGGGAAAAAGGCAAACTGTTGGCTCGAAACACGTCGAAGCAGTACTATCGGCAAGCTAAACGTTGTTACTGGGACAGTTCCCTCAGCACCGAACTGTGTTTGAGGCTCGGTTGCTTAAAATGGGGAAAACACTTGACAACGTTGTTTGAAGAGGGATGGCGGTGGGTATATCAGTAAGGCGCCATAATGTTCCAAGAGTGATCTAAAAATAATGCTTGCGTATTTGTATGTTAATGCAGGTTGCTCAAGTGACTACCAAGACGCTGTCTTCCTTTGCCTGCTCTGGTGCCTGTTCGACAGGGCATCTGATCTTGCGTTTCTACGCTAGCAGAACGTGTCCATTGGCGCTGGCAAGGTATTCTTGGTTCGCACCATCTGCATGGAGATGTACGAAAAGGAGGGTCTCTCCCTTTTCCCAGAAACGGGTTTCTGCACCTACCCACCGCTAACCGTCGCGCTGGCGCTCCTCACGCAGACTGACTGTCAGTAGACGTTGTCGACAACTTGCCCGAGCAACCGAGTCAAACTGCCATCGAGGTGTCTACTGATGTGCCTCTCCTGGAGATGCTGGACCATCTGGTGACGACTATAGGCCTTTGCGCTGCGACTACGGCCGGGCTAGACACGACCCCCACGATCTACGCCCAACGTGAAGCGTGTGCTTGAGCAAGTCGCTTAACCTGCTAGTGTGGTGGCTGGTTTGACTTCGCAGTCGTTTCGGAGGGGCGGGCCCAGCATGCCAACGCCAGTGACCGGTTCACAGCTCGCTGGAGATTCGGTCGTCGCGCCTGGAACATGATATCAACGAACAATGGGTTCAATTACATCTTCAACACCAGTACGGAAAACCGAAATATCAGCAAGAAACTCAGCGGTCATGATGCCGAAGCAAGATTGAGCTTCAAAACTTGAAGGCGTTCGCCTCCCAGACACGCACCAAGATCGACGCTGCGCAGCATGACCTCTTCTCGATCTGTCAATACTTTGAAGCTACAAGACACAATGTCATTCAGCCGGCCCTGGACATGCTTACCGCATGCGTGCTACGTCACTATGAAGGAACTGAATGCCAACGCTCCTGCAATCAAGCGCATCAAAGCCTGCGCTATTCACAGTGGCAGCTCGCTCCTAGATCTCCTCGCATGGTAAACGTCTTGGCATCTGCAGAGCAGATATATGACGAGAACGACAGCACAAGATCGGGATCAACTACCACGCAAGCTATGAACCCCACCAAGGAATCCGAAGCACAACATACCATTCTAGACGAAGCTGCTCTCATTACTCACTTAATCGAGAACTTCCAGCACCAAGACACGCGCATGGACGTCCTCGAGACCAAATTGAACTACAATCCTGTATAACCTGTAATCAAGCGCCGCAAACCAGACTACGCAGTCGAGAATGTTAGCAAGCCAAAGAAGAAGCAACGCAGGTCATCGGCGACTCACCTCGATGCTACATGGGTCGCATGGTACGTGCTGTATCCTCGGTCGTGGCAGGCGCCAATCTCGAAGCAGTAAAAGTCGGACGCGAAGATGTTGGTGGCCTACATGAAGCTATTTTTGGAGAACGGGTTCACCCTAGATACAGCTCTACCGAGCTAGCCCGACGGCGTCCTGGACTTGAGCAAGCGTGCAGAGGAAGACGTGTTTGCATTCCTGGCCCACCACAAGATCACCTCGCGTGGATCCGGTGCTGTCCTGAAGTACCTGCGGACTATCCACCGTACCGACGACCTGAACACGAAGGTTAAACACCACCAACACCTGCTGCAGATCCCCGCCAGCAAGGCCTTTTCCCCAGGGTACACACAGCATGTGCTACAGGTAGTAGCAATGCAGTAAGTGATGCAACACACAGACCTTATTCGCTTTACACAGGGCAGCAGCCAGGTCCAGCAGATAGGACGCAGCAAAGTCGCTTGTTGTCGGTAGCAGCTCAACGACCTCCATGTCGGTATCAACAGGTGCTATAATGTACGCCGTTCAGGTGACGGTACCACTCACAATTTGACGCTCATGCATCTGGCATATGCTCATGTGGTGAGCAGTGTTTTACTTTGGTGTGCAGAGATTATATTGTGTTTCTAATATTTTCTCCTCTTCGAGCTGCCGTTGTGGATCACCGCTCTAGTCGTTGTTCCACTGCGGTTCATTCCACCAGTCGTCACATCATGTCTTGCAAAGCATTATTAATGGAGTAAAGCCCACACAATGAGTACTTGTCCGGCAGGCACTCCTATGTCTGGTACTGGATTCGAGCGCGAGTTCTCGCATCTACATATTAGATACAAATAACCCAATGTCTGTATGAGTGGCATAAATCATCATACACCCAATCCAATACTATACAAACTGGCCGTCGGCGATCAAGACCTCTTCTGGCTCCCACATGCCTTCCCAGACACACTTTCACTCATACCCAAGGAGCGAACGACAGCGGCTACGCGCCATCTTGCGCAAGCGGAACATAAGTACCACTACCTTCTCATCCGATGCTTCGACAACCGGCACAGATGGAGCAGCAGACGCGGCGGCTGTGGAGTGTTCCACACCATTTTCGACATCGTCGTTTCCGGCACCGAATAATGCCGCCCACAAGGCGTCACCCTTAAAGTCGTTGATGTCAACGGGGACAACGGCGGGGCTCAGAGTCGCATTGATTTGGTCCACACCAGCGTTCTCGTATTCCTCATCGCCAGTAACAATCAACCCCCCCCCCCTATCGGGCAGCATGACTCCAGGCGTACCCCTGACCTCGACAGACTCGATCATGATCTCCGGCGTCGGGGGGAATTCGCTGGCCCTGGCAGGCAGGGTACAGCCGGGGTTGTTGAGGGTGTTGTACTCCATTGCGAACAAAACCAATTGTGAGCTGGCCTACTGCGACCGACGCTTCACACGACCCCCCCCCCCTCCGGCGAGGCCTTGGTCTGACCTCTTCAACATATAGCAGAGAAACGACAATCGCCTCTTCCCCAGTATGGGAAAGAAAGTCCATCGGAAGTCACACGACCTCTCCCGCTTTCCCATTGTTGTATTACAAGTATATACAAAATTTAACTGTGATCGGATCATCTGGGAACGGAAATGACAGCGCTTCGCCTCGTTTCAGACAATGGCACGGTTGGACGTTATATTTTATTTTCATCACTACATTTACATAGTAGCACTTGTTGTTGTCAAGTTCTCGTCGCCGTCGCGTTGCCGACTCCAAGCCCATCGTGTCCAAGATATTGTAGCCATCGAATGAATGAATAACTTGCTGCTCAAGAACCACGCATGGAAACATTGACGAGCAAACCCCCTGCGGCTCGAAAAGCCGAGCCGCCGAAGTACCATGGTACTCTCAATGGAGATTTAGAACTTTGGTTCTTCACGGTCGAATAGCATTACGCAGACTACAATCCTCTCATGACGGAGAATTCTGTGGCTTTTGTCACTATGAATTCATGCTACCTAGTGTGACAGGCCACTGTCGCAAGCTACCGTTCCAACACGGTGGCCAATCGCAACACAGTTATAGATAGTTTGTTGGGACGCGCCCGTGTGCGTGCGTATCCTGACAGTTAAGCTCATAGTTAATCACACCCTACATTCCTCAAGCGCAACGTGGATGTCAGTGACGGCCCCTTACACCTAGCCGCTACACCGATGAATTGGTACAGACAATTCGTAGCGGGCTGTGAACGGACTCAGATTGTCTGCACGTGGGAGACATTTAAAGCTGCTATGCGGAAGCGTTTTCGTCCGCCCGATCACGAATACAGCCAGCGCGAAAACCTGCGCAAGCTCACTCAATTATATTATCTCCATGACTACATCAGTGCCTTTCAAGTTGCACTGATCCAGTGCAAAATTCCAATTTCACTGCTTGAATTGCGGTTCTACTTCCAACATGATCTCCGTTCGGAGACCTCTCACTGCCTACGTGAATATCAACCGATCAACCTCGACGAAACCATTGATCATGCTCTTTGCTTTGACCACGGGGACAAGGGGGGTGGGGGGGTGGCACACCGTCAGCGACAGTCGACTGAAAAACAAACAGAGACGTCTCAATGTTGTAAGGTGGTGGGCCACATTGCATCACACTGGAGATGTAGCATATCTTCGAAGAGAGGTCATGTAACGAAGTTCATCTCCGATTTTGCAATGATGTACATGTTCACGACCACGTACGGGTCAATGATGTTTACTGTTGTTTACTACTTGACTAAGGACACGCTAGTATACATGTACGTAGAAACAAAAATGAATGGCCACAGCAGCGTGGCATGTCTACCTAGTGAACTTTGGACAGTTTATCAACGAATAAACCACTTTCCAATCTCCTCTGTTACATGATAGCACGTGTTGATCCGGAAGCATATGAGATCGGTGCCCGGGCGGTGGTGGGGCAAGAAGCCACGGCGCTACAGCGTCCTTCGCAAAAGAGGCTGTAGGAGCTATGCGAGGTTCAATGATTCCTAAATTTGCATAAAAAATGATATGACAGTATATAGTCATAGATATGGAACGCACCATAACTATATTCCATACCTAACTCTACATCAAACACAGCACGGAGCAGTACCAATGGACGGCGAATTTTCAATTCGCTGAAACCTTGCGGTGGTAGTGGTTGTGGTGGTGGT
>JAHWLE010000273.1:324-28644 GCA_024679135.1 Phytophthora foliorum | reverse complement strand
GAGGAGGAGGAGGAGGAGGAGGAGGGGGTGCGTGTGCGGCGGCGCCGAGAGCGCGAGCGCGACGGACTGCGAGCCATGACGGAGCTGGTTGTGGACTGGAGTGGGCGGAAGTTGCGCGGGATTGAACTGTTGGTGCTCGGATACGTACGATTTTAGTTATGTTGCTGGTGGTGCATGAGCAACGGAAGTATTTAGCTGCAACTTATGCACTTCAACGTGGGTGGTCAACTTCTCGTAGTGAAGGCTGCGGCAAAGCAAGGTAACTACATCCTCTGCACGAACCAACGTGCGCAGAAACACACAACCTGCCACCAGAAATACGAGGTTTGCACGCAGTGTTTCAATATTCATGCATTTCCTGTGATCTACACTACGCACGCTCCTCGGCCTCTCGGATTGCGACGGCGCCGTCGCTCGTGATCCTAGCCCGCTCCAGCACCATCGCCACGTCGGACAAATCTCCTAGCGCTTTCACAAGCGGTGTCATGAAATTCACTGTCGTCTCCAAGCGTGAAACGCGGCCGACGAACTTGTTCCATTCAAAGCAAAGTGTGCACGGAAGCTCAAGGCGATGTCCCAACAATCTTGATCGCAAAGATGCTGAGTTCATCTCCGGGAACAAGTTCTTGAAGGTAGCCTCCGATACAGTCACGGTCAGCTTCGCCGCCGCGTGCACGAACCGATCGCTCGTACGTTCCATGCGCCTCAGCTCAAAATGAAGATTCTTGAAGCTCAATGAGTATGCTTGCCACTGCTGCATGAGTGCCTCGACACCGCAATGGTCCCCCAGGAGGATGACATCTTCTGACATGCATGAGCGCAAGAACGCGAGTTGGTGCTTCGCCACTGCGTTGTCAGCATACTCGGGTAGATTGATTGTGGTGCGTGTCTCCTCCTCACCCAAGCTCTCAGACAGAGTTATCGGAACGCCAAAACGGAAGTTGCGGAAGTACTCTACCACCACATCCCAGACATTTAGCTGGCCGCCGTACTGTAACCGATTGCGCTGCAGCTCAAGCACGGGGATGTCGGCACGCAGCTTCTGCACGGCGTGTCTGATTGTCTTGACATGATTGAATTGCCTCTGTCTGTAGCGAGCCTGGTTGGCGCGGCACTGCTCTCGACGTCGCTCGGTCGTGAGTCGGGTGCGTTTCGGCTTACTATCGGACTGTTCCGACTCCGACTTGCGGGAGTGTCCGCTCGCAGGGTGATACACCATGGCGGTGTCAAATGCTGAGGAAGTAACACTGTAGGAGGAAGCCATTCGAGGATTTGGTTGATACTTCTCTTCAGCGACAGGAGGTGCGAGCACGGCCGAGCTTGGCATTGGGTGCGAGAAAATGCGCTTCCCTAACGGCTTTGGGGCCTCGATGTGGTAGCCGTCACTGTCGATTATGTCTTCCTTCCCTAGTCGTTTGAAGACTGGACGAACGATCTCAGAGCTAAGCATCGGCCGGCTGTGCATGGATCGTCGTGGTCTGAAGGCGACGGAGGCTGAAGGCGTCGAAATAGTCCACATGAATTCTTGAATACTCGGGACGTTGCTTGTATGTGTGTGTTGAGGGGGCAGACGGCCAAATGAAGAATGACAGGCACGTGAAGTGAGAGGCATTGATCACTGGACTGAGGAGACCTCAGTGTTTACAAGAGGGGGAACTGGAAAGCTTGTTGGTGTTGATGCCCCTGTAACAAGATATAGATCCCCGCCGATTTGGTGCGTTTAGGGCTGCTGGCCGCAGCACTCCTCAACCAGGTGATCACTATTACATGTACTTCAAAACACTTGGGCGCCCCAAGGCCAGGAAGGTTGGTTTCACTTATTTTTAAGTGAGCCTGTTGCGCCACACTAACTGCAGGTTTGTGTGCAGTTGGTTGAAGTAATATGATTCGAGAATAAGACTAAGGATAGGAGCTGAGTGGTTACTGCTACGGGAGGTCAATCGTTCAGAGCCAGTGACGGCCAACCAAGAAGACAAGAGTCGGCGTGCTTCACTTATAAACCGAGGGATGTGGAGGGCGAGGTGGCCATGTGATGCCACCTCATTCCCAAAACTGACGGCAAGAAACTACTCAAAGCAACATTTCAAGTGCTTTAATCATGGCTGCTGATGCAAAGTTTGGAGGCGCTTTGGAAAAGTTCAACGGGAAGTCGTACACGATGTGGAAGGCAAGCTTGTCACACACGTGAACCAGCTCGACCAAGACTATCATTGCAAGCAGCTGGAAAAAGGCCAGCCTGAAGCAAAGGTTCTCATGGCGAGCTTCCTGCGGGACAACCCAGAAAGGCCACCTTCCCCAACTGACGAAACGTATGAAAAGAAGACGTTCGCCATGTGGTGGAAGATGATGCACTGGTCGCGGGGACAGGAGATCTGCAGAAACCTTTGAACCAGGTCCTGCCGAACTTCTTTTTGTCCACGCTTCCTGATGTGGTGTCCATGTTGGACCTGAGCGATGTCATTCGACAGCTCGAGAAGGATTTTGGGCAAGGTGATGCGGCGGGTCTCATTGAGCTGACCCGTGCGTGGTCTAAGTTGACCCGCAGCCCTTGGCGCGACCTAAGGACTCTCTTCGCGCAACTTAAGAAGGCACCCAACGAGATCAACGGCAAAACCCGCAAATTGCCGGGGCCAGAGATGATGACTGAATCTTGGCTGTGTGTCGACGTCCTTTCGCAACTGCCTAGAGAGTTTTGGGCCTCGTCAATTTTGGGCCTCGTCAATTTCCACGAAGAAGGAAGACTTCACGGTCGACCAGGTTGAAAGTGCTCTGCGCCGGATTTTTGGTGATAAATCCAAGAAGGATATTAGGCTGATGGACAAAAGCCAGATAATATCCAACAATGTGCGAGCCAAACAAAGATAGAAGAGGAAGACCGATGGGAGTGCTGACGCTAAGAGTTCCTTCTATTGCTTTCAAGGCGGACACTTCAAAATTGACTGCCCGGCCAAGGCAAGTGACAGGGACCCCAACCGTGCCGGTGGACCCCTCACTCGCACGGACGTAAGAACCACCTCTGGAGCGAAAAAGGCCAGGACTGGTAGGACGACGGCAGTCAACACGTTAAAGGCTGTAGTGAGCGACGGCAAGAGTCGCTTCACCAAGAAGGGCAAGACCCTACTGGAGGAGTGTCTGGAGGATGAGACCATGGATGACATTGAAAGCTTGGACCCCGCCCACCATGGTGATTTTGGGGACAATGATAACCAGGCGCAACCCCCGGTTGATTCGCCTAAAAGCATGGAAGGCATCGAAGAAGAGGTACGAGGTACGTAAACAACATGCATCCTATTTGAGGGCCTTAAAAAGGGTTAAGCTGACAGATGATATGTGGGTGGTGGATAGGGGTGCAGGGCGAGCTATAACGCCAGACAGAAGCTATAACGGGCCAGGTGTGTCCGTTATCTAGCTTACACTATAGACTGCGAGGAAGTGCGGGAGACTCAGGGCACTGAGTCAAAGTATGGGATTGGTGTCAAATTGAACTCTGTTTTATTATTTGGACCAGGGCGGTTGCCCCTGGCCCCGTGTGAACCGCTCAAACGTAGGTTAATACCTGATTGGTTGAAATGGGTCTGAATCCCCACTTTCAACCAATGACGTGATGACAGCGAAGCACGCGCTAGCCGCGTGCTTATGTACCTACTTTGTAATGTGATTTGCAGCTAAAATATCGCTCCGTTTTATGTCCTAGATCGAGCATGGCCAGACCATAAAGGCATCTGTAATAGTGAGGACGACGTGGAATTAAATAGATCGACATTGATTTGCGTTTTTAAACATGCAAACGGGATCGATTTGAGATAGATCGAGATCGATCTGTTGGATCCATCGGGAAATCGATCACGACGCTAGATTTGGTTTGTCCTAGCCCGAAATACTAGCTGCCCTAAGTAGATCGATCTGCCCTTTTTACAGACCTCGATTTATTAAATCGACCTCGAGATAATATACTCGAGCAACGGCTAAGTGAAAACGACAAAGGCATTGCAAAGCACAATATATCAAGCTATATAGATCTACCTACATATGTAACTAACTACCTACAGCCCGTTACAGAAGCTGGTATAAGGAGCCAAACCGACACCTTCACGTACGGAAACGGGACTGTTTCGCATAGCACACTTAAGGGAACACTAAAGCTTAGAATTTTGAACCCTAAAGGAGGCGTGAGCGCTTTGGCATTAACAGATATATCATATGACCGTCAATGCGATAGTAACTTACTGAGTGCATACTATTTGGCAAAGCAAGGATTCCGCCACTTTCAGTCTAAATCGGGAGAATTCTTGTCTTTTTAGGAAAAGGCTTCAGACTGCTATTTGCAGCAGTAGCAATAGGTGAAGTATACTACTTACCGAGTACTAAACTACGTAAGAGTAGCATTTTTACTGCGCAAAGCACGAAATATGATGACTTACTTAAAGAGTAGCACTTGCGTCTGGGTCATGTAGGCAAAGAGCGCCTTCTGAGAACTATAAGCAATCAAAAATTAGATGGCCTTCCAAACGTGCCTTATTCTGTACCCTTTTTCTGTAAGATTTGCACGAAAATGAAGGACCGCAGAATGTCCTACAGGAACATGGTGGGAGATAAAGCCACCCGACCACTCCATACCCTCCACATGGACTCTATAGGAAAGCTAAAGATTAATAGACTCTATGGCACCTTCGGGTATCATTACGCATTAGTTGTTGTTGATGATGCAACTGCATATAAATGGCATTTTGTTCTGAAAACTCTAAAAGAGGTCCCTGGTAAAATTTAGGACCTGCTAATTCAGTTGTCAGCACAATATCCGTATAAAGTTCGGAGGATCCGAACTGACGGGGTACTGAATTTGTAAATAAAGAGGTGTCCAAGCTCTGTACCAAACAAGGAATATTGTTTCAGAGGTCAAATGTAGAATAATAAGAGGAATGAGGCGGGTGAACGCCTTTCTCGTCCAAGTGTATAGTGCGTGCTCCAACTAGAACCGGTCCAAACGGAGAACAAGTCCTCCTTTCGGATGGCCCAATTGGGGTAGGGGTGACTACTAACAACCTCCTAAAATCGCAATAATATGAAATGGGAGGTCCAAAGGGAGCCCTCCAAGTGGAATATGAAATAAACAGGTCACTTACGAGCGTGCGCCGCACGTATCACCGCTTAACTTGGGCTTGATCTATCGGAGAGTTCCACGGCGGTCTTCGCGGTTACGACGTGTCCAAACGCAGGCTGGGCAGACAGCACGAGTCCCCGGAATTACGGTGGCTATCCGGCGTTGCTTCAGCGTGCCTCCAGGCCAACTCAAAGGACCCTGGAAACGCTTGCGCCCTAGCTGACAAAACGAACTCTATGTTATTTATCTGTGCTTGTCAAATCTCTGCTGGAAGCTTCTACTTGCGCTCTATCCAGGCGCAGACACATTTAGTCTTGGTTTCACTATGGGATCGGGCAGCGTAATCACTGCGGGAAGCTTAGCGGTTCGTAGGACACAGGAGGTACTGCAAGCGACCCCTCGTGCACGGCACATCCTGGTCGGTCGTCTTGGTCGGTCGTTAATGTCTTGGTCAGAATATACTTGGAATATGGAAGGATCGTGTTGGGTGGCGACCAGGCACCCATCTGCTTGGACCTCCACCTGGATTTGGGACCTCCTTTTGGAAGTGACATCGTCTGGATGATCTTCACTGTCCGGCTTCACAGCGACTCACTTGGATTCAGTATGGTCTTGAGTTGTTGGCTTCTGGAGAACACTCCTTCTGGGGTGCGGATTGGTTACACCTTGTTCGCGTACAGCTTCTGCAGCATGTAGTCTGCGTGGCAAACAGTGTCTGCATGGGATCTGCTTTTGGGCCAATCACCTGGTCGGATATCGGATGAATGTTGGGAGAAGGCGCTTGGACATTTGTGTCCAGTCGCCACGCGTCAACCGTCCCTCTCGTCGTAAGCTCTCATAGAGGATTTTACCTCCGAGCTGCTAGATTGTGATGAGACCACGCGTCTCCAAACCCTCGGAACGGAGATTTTATCCAAACGCCGGTTCCGTTAGTCAACTGGCGGATGTGGCTTCTTCTCTCCGCCCCGTCTCTCTGCCCTCGCTAACCGGAAAGCGGCAATGTCGAAACTCGATCATATCACAATTCCCCGCCTTGTGAACACACGCATGGCTCCCAACGGTAACGCATCGACAACTCCCAGTGCTCTGCAGGCTCCCGCCCCGCTTCCGGCAGGCAACACCTCGCATGAGAGCGACCCTGCTGGCGGTGGTGGTCGTAGCTCGGACACTGAACCTCCTCTTCATCACAGCTCCAGCGATGAGAGCGAAGAGGAGGAGGAGGAGGAATCCCCCGACGAGGAGTGTGGCTTTCTCGATAACGACACCGCGAAGTAGGCAGCCGCCACAATTCCCCGTGCCTTGGTGACCTTTTCAACAGGCATAGATACTGTTCCTGCGACGGAGTCAAAATCGAGGCCGAGCACGCGCTGCGTGGTGTTCCAGTCAGTGAACTTCTTGGCGCTGATGGCGTCTGCGCCCAGGACCGCCACCATGGCAAACCGAAGAGACCGGTCCACTTCGCTACAGGATGTACCGATGTCAGCAGACATGTTGATGTGATCGTCAACCCAGTGGTAATTGAAGAAACCGGTAGGGAATAAGTTGTTGGTGTGAGAGCCATGTACATGAGCTATGGCTCCCCCGGCAATCTCGTAGAACCCTGGAGACCCTGTCCAGCCGAACGGTGCGGAGAGTTCGATTACGATGAGGTCGTCCTCCTCAATGTGTCCAGCGAACAGGTACACGCTGTTGCTGTGAATGCTGATGTTGCGGAAAGCTGACGCAACATCGCCCGCCATCACACAGATCGACGCGTCAGGGTGATCTCGCTTTGACCTCAGGATTTCGGTAGCAACCGCATCGCAGTGGTTGTGCTCCGGCTTGACGATGCTCTGCTGATCCGTGCACTCATTGATGGATGCGCCTTCGGGATATGAGAGATCATGAATTGTGCGACCTGTGATGTTGGCGTCCTCGCCGCCCTTGTCGATCACCCCAAAGGGACTAATAATGATCTCGGGCCATTGCTCGAGAAGGTCCCGGTCGAGCACCAAGCACCTCTCGGCGTTCTGCTCCTTGCGGATGTTCCTACGCAGATCCGTGGTTTGGCGGGCGTTGCAACTGTCGCGGTGGTGTCTTGCTCAGTCGCACTTCGACGCCTCCTTGAACGATTTCCTGAAGTTCTCCCAAATGCTCGTATCCTTTGCATACTTTGTTAAGCACCGCCGGTACCAGGTTTTTGTTCGGACGGTAGTCCATCGCAGTCTGCCCTCGCACCAGCTCTACAAAGGCTGGCAGCGAAGCGTCTCACCGATGCGCGTACTCGGACAAAGCCTTCCGCAATGCAGTGTCCAGTAAAAACTCAGGGCCCGCTAATCCGGGGCGACCCAGCGGGTATTTGTCCGGCGGGAGCGCGACACCCATCTTCGACATGACCTGCGCCAGCGTGGCCCTGCGCGTTCGACGCAAAGGTCGCTTCTTGTGCGGGCATTTGCGTGCATTGCTGCTGCGGCCGTGATGCTGACGACGGGGCGCAGGTGACGTGAACGTAGACCAATGCGAGGACGAAGACATGTGTGGTATTGCGGTACACACAAAATTCGTCAGATGTGGATTCAAAGCAGCACACACAACAATCTCCGAGCTGGTCGGCGCTTGTAGCCTGCGCTGAGTTTCCCTAGCGGTTCGGTCCTTCCGGGACAGCGGTGTGTCGCCTTCGCCGATGCCAGGCAACCAAGCCAGCCAAATACACTCCAGAGACCAGCCGAGCTCGGTTGACTCCGTTCCAATATCCCGTGCCCTCCACCAAAGGGTGGACGACGGCGTGTTAGCGCTTTTACGGGTCGCCAGGGCAAAAGCTACCCAGCTGAAAGAGTTACGGCACCCGAGGTGTCCGACGTACCGACTCGCCTCGTACGGCGAGATTTGTTCTTCGCGCTTGGCGAGACACGCCCTCCTCCGGGCCGACCTTGATCTCTTGGCGCTACCTGTCAACACCCTACAAGCTATGCCTCTCGGGTGCTGACGGCAGACATAATCCAGCCCGCGCCGGGACTTACTGGAAGAGTGTACGCTTGTCTTCGACTTAGAAAATTCTGCTCTGTTAGTTGTTATCTTCCGAAGAGCCATAAAGGCTCTATCTAATGTTTCCTATGTCATATACAAATATCTAGTGAAATGGAACGGTTTTGGATCTCATCCGACCCTTCAGCCACTTCCACGTGTCTCTCTCGACGAGTCGCTGGATCCACCCCGTCGAGTCGTCGAGTTCAGTACCGGGTGTCTCCACATATTTCCGAATCGCTGACTTTCGGTCAGCTGGGTCACCGACATCAGTACCGTGCCTTCTCGGCGAAGTACGAGTTGTGTGCAACCACCAAATTTGGCGTTCACTCAACTACACTTTGCACGCGATCTCACCACGCATCTGGCGAATCACAAGATTGGAGTCACCGTAGATCACGATCCGTCCCCTGTCCATATCGGACAGCAAGTCGAAACATAGCAACAAACCTCGGTACTCGGCTTCGTTAACGGTCAGATCGGACATGTATTCCGACGCGGCGATCACGTTCGTCCTCTCCGGAAGCTTCCAGATGATTGCGCTGTAAGCTCCGCCACCGCGTTTGACACGTGCTGATCCGTCGAAGCTCACGACTAACGAACTCTCGTCCGTTTCAACTGTAGGTGGGGGCATAGTGATCGTTTGTCGAGGTTGCTTTACAGGCGCGATCGCGATCAAAGCTCCATCGACTTCCACGCGAGGGGTGATACCTGCTGCTATCGCGCCCAGAATTTCGTCTTCACCTTTCGTGCACTCCCTGATCTCCAGCGTCCACTCAGAGAGTAACGCAGCCCAGTTACCGAGTCTGCTTTGGAGACCGGTCGAGTTGACCAGCCAAGCTAGTGTCGAGTGCCGGGACAGCACCATAATTGATCTTGTGGTCAACAAGGTGTAACCCACGTCCAGCATCCGCAAGAGTGCCAAGACTTCGTTATCGACGATCCCGTAATTGAGCTCGTTTGGCTTCAGGGTACAACTGGTGAAGGTTACTGGCCAGTACACGCCATCATGCTCCTGCATTAGCGCCGCGGAGATCGCCCACTGGCTCGCGTAAACCATGATCACTGGCGCGCGGTCTGGATCGAAGTGCTTCAGGATCGGGGTGGACACGATCTTGGCTTTCAACATCGTGAACGCGATCTTCGCCCGGGTACAGCGATCAGCATCCGCCGTCTGTGGCTCGTCGCCCCCAGTCATTTGTCCATCAAGTTTGGTCCTCTCTTGGCGGCGGATCTCGTGGAACTCCGCTTCACGCAGTTCGTACAAGACCGCTGCGTAGATCGCGAAGTCCTCGATGAAGCGACTGAAATAGTTCAAGCTCCCAAGGAAGGACTGCAACGATCGCAGTGTCTGCGGGAATGGGAGATTGCCCACGGTCTCAAGGTCCTTTGGGCGAGCTTCTAATCCGTCGGCGGACACCTGGTGGCCCAGGTAATCTACTTTCCGTCGTCCCCAGAAACTCTTGACTACGCTGATCGACAAGTTCCATTGTTCGCAAGCGTCTAACAACGCCTCAACCTTCTCGCACAGAGTATCCCAAGTGGTTGCGGTCACCAGAATGTCATCGATGTACGATCGTCTTCCTAACACTGACGGCTTCGGTTCCGACTCTGGCTCGCCTGCCTTGAAAACGTCAATTGGCTTCGAGGGATCGTCGCCAGCGGTGATCCGGAGATGTCCGTACAGCGCATTATCGATCAGCCGCTGGTAGATCTGCGGGGCGTTCTTCAGCCCGAAAGCCATACGTGTCCATTCAAAGAGTCCGAACGGGGTGATGAAAGCAGATATCTTTCGAGCACGTTCCGTCATGGACACTACCCAGAAACCGCTCGCCATATCGAGTGAGCAATACCAGAGTACTTTGTCCAAGTCTTCCAGAAGATCGTTTATCAACGGCATGGGATACACCATCAGTCGCGTCAAACCGTTCACCTGCCTGTAGTCAATACAAAGCCGGATGTCGACACCGTTCTTCTTGATGATGATCACGATCGGAGATGCCCACGGCGACGTCGACGGCTTGATCATCTTCGCAGACAGCAGGCTCTTGATCAATTCCGAAAGCTTCTCGCGGAACTGTGGGGCGACCTTCCTGACGCGTTGTGCAACAGGGGCTGCTCCTCCTACATCGGTGTCGCAGGCTGCGCCAACAGCGGCCGGTGGAAGCGCGTTTCCTTTCCCAATCAGGAGATGTCGCCGTCGCCAGATTATCTGTCGCAAACGATCTATTTCTTCCGGGGTGTTCGACCCAGGATCGCCCACCTGGATGTCTTCGATCGTGACTTCGTCAGTTGTGGTCACTACTTCAGGCAAGATGGCCATCTGGTTCTCCACATCTTCAGCGAGCAAGTCGCCGCCTTCATGATAGCATACTTCTTTGTCATCCGGAACTTCGGGATCGGCGATCGGCGGTGACTCCGATCGGGACAGGGCAACCGTCTGATCGGGAGCCTCCTCGATCCGTCCTTTCACTTCGTCCGGCGATAGTGCCACCTCGATCTGATCATCCACTTCCGCCTCCTGATCCATCTGGAGCGTAGGAGCTTCCAGCTTCACCTCAGCGGGCAACGGCACGGTCACTTGGGCGACGGCCGGCTTTGAGGCCTCGGAGTCGCGACGCAAGATTTCCGTCGGTGTGTCGTACTGAGGTCGATCCACCATGGGTCCGGTAGGAGGGAGGTCGGGTTCTTCATCATTCAATTGATCCGTGGTGGATTGGAACGCCAGGTTCTGCCACTCGACATACCGACGCAATCCGATTAGCACGAAGCCAGGAGTGCGAGGTACGCGTCCTCCTTCGAGCCATATGCCTACATGGGTATCGTCCTGCAACACTAACTTCCGATCGCTGATGTTGGTGATCTTCAAGTAGCGGGTCTTCCCTAGTCCGGCAACTACACTTGGTACCTATCGTTCTCCTCTGGTAACCCAGAGTTTCCGGTGGCTTGACAGGATGAACCCCTTCCGAACCTCGATCGATCCTCCGACTCCGAGCTGGCAGTGCTCTCCAAGCCTGACTTGCGTGACCTTCTCCCCATAGAGCTGACGTCGTCCGGCCAGCTGAATCCGCACCTCGTCCGTTTATCGATCAGATCGAGGCGGATGCCAGCAGGCACCATGAAGTCCATTCCCAGGATCAGGTCCTGGCTGCCGGTGGGTGGACCGATCCAAACGTCGAAGTAGTATACCAGTGATCCAGCGAGCGTGATCTTGACCCTGGTACGTCCGTCCGCCATATAGGGATTATTTCCAACACCTTCACATTCCAACTCTCGACTGTTGTCCACATAGCACCCAACCTGACGAGCAAAGGCGGCATCCAGAATGGAAACCTCGGCGCCGCTATCAAACAGTAATGTGGCTTTTTCGTTGTAGATCTTCCCCACGGCTTTCGCCTGCCGGAACTTCTTGTCCGGCACATGGTACTTCCGATATCCTCGTGACTCTCCGACCGCGAATACTCGTCAACTTGATGGAGGCTGGAGATCGCCACGGTACGTTTGTCATGAAGATCACATGTATGGTCGGTCGGTTGAATCAGCTTGCTTACCTCTGACTTCGACTGTTTCTCGACATATGCATAGATGCAGAACTTAGAACGCTCGTCTCGTGCCGGATTCCAATCCGGCGAGCGTTCTAGTTTAACATCTTCTCGGCCGCTTGCGGGAGCATACCGCCATACTTGGTGGGATTATACCACTGACCGATCAAGTTGTAGAACCTTTCCATCGGACACTCTCCGGCTCCATGAACTTCACCGCAGGCCTTGCAAACGAAAAGGCAGCGATCGGTCGGGTGACCTTTCTTGCCGCACTTCTCACATGTCAGACGCTGCCAGCAACCGAGATCGGTGTGCTTCAACGATCCACAGTGGGAACACGGCTTCCGCGCGAGACTTCTCCTTCCGGTGGTCCGGTTGAACGATCGAGGCGGGGGGCGTTGGGGTCTCGACTAGGACGGCATTGATCCTGATCCGATGGCGATCGGCTTGGCTGATCCGGTGCTGCAGCGAGGTAGACATTACGCAGGTCTCCCTCTCCGTCCGATCCACTCGCTTCGTGTTCGGAGTCACTGGAGTTGGCTGCTGCGCGGATCGCGCGAACCGCGCGAGCATTGGCAGACGGAGCTGCACCCGCTGGTGCCTTTGGCTTGGGTTTGGTGGATCCATACACCGTCTTCCCCTGTCGCGCCTTCGCGCGCTGTCGGGATTGCAGCGTCTCTTCGCGAGTGTCGGCGTCTGGGATCATCAGCAGTGCCAATTGGCTGGCCAGATCGCGATCGTCGAGAGTCTCAATGAAGTGATCGACATGCTCACGGTGGACCTCAACCGATCCGTCCTTGATCGAGAGCTGCACTCGCAGTCCAGCGACATTCAAGCGGTGCAAATATTCCAACGGCGATTCATCCGATCTCTTCCGCGCACGGTAGTACTGTCTCGCGACAGACACACCACGTCCGCAGTATTGAGTCTGGAAGTTCTTGGATAAGCTCTTCCAGTCGCCACGTGTCGTTCGACTCAGCTGTTGATACCAGTTTCGCGCAGGACCGGTGAGCAAGTCGCCGAACACCAAACATTTCTCGCTGTCGGGAGCTTGATCGCGGGTGAAGGCAGACTTTAGTTTGCTGAACCAGCTTCTGGCACGATCTTCGTCGTTGCCCTTCCCAGAGAATTCTTTCAATTCCGAGATCGCGGAGACTCTGATCCGGGTGGCAGAGAGTGTTCCGCCGCCCGTGGCCCCTGCAGACGCGACTACAGCACGAGGGGTAGCACCGACACTCAGGTCGTCTGGATCGTACTCGCTCGGATGTGAATGATCTGGGCGATTCGATTCCATGGACTCCATGTCGACATCTTGGGCCCCAGGAGACTTGGTCTGGCTGGCGGCGGGAGGGATCGTGACCGTTTGCTATTCCTTCAGAAAGCGCTCCATCGCTGCATTGAAGAACGCTTGCATGCATTCAGGTGGTGCTTGGACTGGATCGTGCGATGCGATCACCGTCGGCTTAGCTTCCGATCTCTCACTTCGTGATCGTAGCATGGTAGCTCCAGACGGTCCAAGCGTCATCCGCTGCAGCTCGATCGAGCTGTCCGATCCTGCTTCCGATGTGGCTGAAGCATATTGCGACGATCCAGTTTGGCTACGACCCGGAGGTGGTCCTGCACGTTGAACCGGGACAACACTGCTGACAAGGGGCGCCAGCTTTGCGAACAGGTTCAGCGTTGATTCCCTGATCACTGGCAATTCCAGGTCGAACAGCTCGTTCACGTCGAACAAGCCAAGCACGATTCCCGCTTCCTTCAACATGCGCATCAGAAGTTTCACCGCATCGAGTAGGCTGGTCACTTCCTTCGGTGTCTTCACTGGGCCTTGAAGTTCCCCGATTGGCTTCAGACGCATGATCTTCATTACAGGATATTCATGCAAGAACCTATAAAGGTCCTTATAGTAGAAGGCAGACTCCAGTTGTTCATCCGACCAAGTGTTGCGATCCTCATGGTCTTCGGCTTCAGACTCCGGTGCCTTCAGCTTCTTACGCGAGGTCTTCGTCTTCTTCTTCTTCGATGTCGAGTGCGAGGCTGGAGGAGTGGTGGTGGATGAAGGTCCTTCGGTTTTCACCGTTGGACCTTTGCGATTCGCATCGCGATCCGCGGGGGTCCCCGAAGGGACCTGGGGAGGAGGGTGAGGCTTTTCTTCTAGGTCCATCGCTGAACCTTCCTCCTTCACATCGTCAGAGCTCCTCCCAGCACTCTGGCGATCAGTAGATCCTGACGTTTCCAGCGCCGTCGGCGGCGATCCATCTTCCGTCGACGACTCATTCCCTGGTTCTGTCTTGACCTTGACGTCCTTATAGTCACCTTGTGTACCCGACGGCTGGGCGGGCTACGCTCTTCCAGCGCTCACGCGAGGACGTTCAGTGGTGATCGAGACGGGGTGTGGAGCTGGACGGCTCCTTCCGGGGATGGGGGTGCGACGGCCACGCGGATATCCTTCACGCGGTCGTCTGTGTTCTGCCGATCGGGGCCTTGTGGGGCTTGATCGGCGTGGGGTGTGTCCTTGGGTGTGTTCCTTTATGTGTTTGCTGCCTCCTCTGGCGGGGTCTTCTTGGGTGGAGTAAGTGGTTGTGCACCTGGCCAAGCGATCCAGGGGTTTCCGTGCTTTGTCCGTGCGCGACGACGTGAGTCCGAAGTCGTCAGGAGGGCCAATATACTTCCCAACCTGGAATAGACAAACGCCACTTGTGTCTTGCATGGGAAATCTTTCTCTGTTCCGTATCTTAGCTTCCTATCCTTCTCTCTCCCACCTGGATTCTCTGCGCATCTCTAAAGTACTCTGCGCTGGTTTTAAACCTGAATGATTGCGAGTGTACCATAAAAGTGGTACCTTGTTATACTGGATCGAGATTGCGTATCGAAATGATGGTTCCATTCCCAATGGATCGCGATCGCGTATCAACCTGATTGCTCCATTCTCACGGGATCGGGGTCGATCTGGATTGGGTCGATCCGGGTCGATATTCAGACAAGGGCGTATCGAATGATTGCACCATACCAATCTGGATCGCGATCGTAATCACCCGGCTGGTTTATGTCCAAATAGTTGCGCTAGTATTGTACTGGCCAAAATAGTAGATACCAAATTCAACGTGGTTTTACACATGGATGATGGTGACTTTCCATATACGATAGTTAGATATAAGGGTAATTCGCGCCCGTAGATTCCGATTTTGAGGTCAGATTTGACGAATTCTGCGTCGTTGTCGAGATATATCCGCTAGAAAAAACGCTATCGGCCTCTAAAAAGTTTGGGGAAAGGGCTCAATAAGGGTTAGACGATGAATGATCAAAATAAAGGTATTCTATTGGCTAAACCGTCATAACACATGTCAAACCATATGGTGTTTAGGGTACTGTTGCTGAAGGGAGCAATTTGTTGATTGTAATATGACAAATCCAGGCGTGACATCACTATTATATCTTAAGGGTTTCCCTCGAGGTTATCGTGTATCGATTCTCTCGACCGGTGCCTGCATTATTAGTTCTTAACGTTAATTGCTATATATCGTTAAGGTAACCAAAGCACACGAACCTCCGCATGTCGAGAGCCTTCACGGTCCTGGTACGCCTTCCAGACGCGACCAATTGTGGCCTCTAGCATCCCAATACATCAGTGAACCATTCTGCGCGTTCGCCCTGCCGCCTCGGGGTCTCCTTGTCGCTGATTTTGGAAGAATTTGTATGCACTCACGGTCATATCCCGCTGAGCATCACTTAGTCGTTTGCCTCTCACCATGCTGCGTATAAAGCTAACTGCAGTCGCTAGAGAAGACCCCCCGCGTCATTTTGCGGGTCGTTACAGCTCCATCCGCCTATTGTTAGCTGAGCAGTGATAGCAAATGTGCTCGTGTTACAATTCCTGGTATCAACTATATTGGCCAGTACAATAGGTCGGAATGATTACGCCTTTGCGACACTGACCTGATTTTTCCTTCAACCCAAACCCCGCCCCTTCGCACATTTGTCATCCGTGTCTCACTCAGTTTTCTCTCACGCACTTTGCCACAGTCCCGCACTGACCCACGAAGACGCCGGTGGAGGTGGACGGCGAAGCTGATCTGTCGTTGTCCATGGCGCGCTGGAGGCAGATGAGCAGCGAAGACGGTGGAATCCCCGGTGGTGGCTGGTAGGAAATCGAAAAGTGAAGATGAGGTGGCACCCCGTGTGGCCGTTGCGCGGTGCCCACTGTGTGCCAGGTGCGGTTGTGGTGAAGCAGATTGAGAGAAATCTCGACAAGCCACGACGGAACGAGATCCGGCAGTTGGCGAGGTGCTGGGTGAGCAGAGCGACAGTGGCGGTGGCGACACAGCGGTGATGGATCCTGACCTCCGCGATGGATCCGGACTGCAAGCGCACGTCGCCTGGTTAAGTACGAGTAGGTCCGCATTCAGATTTAGTAGCAGAAGTACCGGATCTGGCCCATTTAGTGCCAGATCCACATATCCTATTAAAGTAGCGGCTGGGATGAGTAAGCAGGGTCGAGAGCCGGTAGGGAGGGGGATCCCGGGCCGGATGAGAGGGCAAGGCCAGAGGGATCCACAGGATAACATAAAGCAGAGTACGCAACTGGCTATTAGTATTGGATTTAGTATTGGCCCATACTTTAATCAAGTAATACATACCTGGCATTACGTGTCAGTCCACTAGATAGCTTGGCTACTAACTCGACCCTTAGGCCCTCGCAACCCCCTCAAGACCCCGCTATAAGAAGCGGTAAGCAACGGAAAGAAATAAGGAACACCCCCAACAAGGTTACTACCCCAGGCCCGGTATATTACTACCGATCCACAAGATCTACGACAAGAGTCCCAGGTCTACAACCCCACGGATCCTGTGTGAAGGAAACCCCCACGCAGATCCACCTCCCAAGTCCCCACCAAGGACGTTCAAAACGCACCTGCTGTGCGTCTCGCGTCAACGAGAGAGCAGATCCAGCCCACCGACGGGTACACAAGGTGAACCTATCAGCAACACACGGTTATCGGAGTACCCCCTCCGTTAGTCGACGTCTGGTCGCAGTGTGTGAATGGTGGATCCTCAGAAATCTGAGATCCACTCCGCCACACCTCCGGCGCCGGCAGTAGAAGCCCATC
Source organism: Phytophthora foliorum (assembly GCA_024679135.1). NCBI lineage: Eukaryota > Oomycota > Peronosporomycetes > Peronosporales > Peronosporaceae > Phytophthora > Phytophthora foliorum. The sequence continues at coordinate 11,890 of JAHWLE010000273.1, read as the reverse complement.
GACGCCTCGTCAAGCCCGCGCTCTCGCCCAAGGACCCGCCGATCAAGGAATCAAGGTGGTAAGCCAAGCGCGAGGACGTGGACCCGGGCAAGGCGGCTGGACGAGACTGTGTGTGCGCCACCTGTTCTAGCCGCATGTGTACGTCACCGCGCCTGCTTTCTCTGATGCGTGTCGCGCTGCTGCTGCTCGTGATGCAGGAGTACCTTTGTGCTTATCCCGTGGCGGTGCCTCCAGGTGGAGGAGCAGCTTTTGCTGTGGGTCGGTTCCAATCCGGCCATCGTATTCCTTTAACTACCCTTGGTATTATTGTGCATTATTGTATGTAGGCTATTGATTTTGCTGCAGGCGGATGAAGGTAGGAAGCGCAGAAGCAGGAGTTGGATCAACTACGGCCCCGTTGGCAACACGCTCGTGGAATTAGGCGATGTAGGCATCGGGTTTTCCGGTCTTGTGGAGCTTGCGTAGGGCCTTCAATGCGGTAACGGCTGCAAGTGTTGACGACCCATTTGCTTTCAATATGGCTGGCAACCGTGTTTTTTCTGTCTGCTGCCCAACATTAAGCGCCTCGCATTTGGACGCAGTGGACGCTTCATCTAGCGCGAACCCCATCGTTAAGAGAAGCATCGTGTATCCTACGGCGTGTCTAAACTCGTACAGCGTTGTCTTTTTCACAGATCGCGAGGCGTATACACGCGGCTCGGCCGTAAACCACTCATACCAGACTGCAGATAGTGGCTGTGAGACCTTCTTCTTTGGGCGTACGGTTTGTTGGACCTGCTGGACTGTCTGTGTGGCTGGTGGCTGGGATATCTAACTGCGTGCGCAAATGCGCCTCGAGTGCTGACTGCCGATCTTCTAGCCGCTTGCTCTGTAGGATGAGCACTTCAATCTGTTCGTACTGGCGCTTAACGAGCTGTAGCACCGTGGAGGAGTCGCAGCTGCATTCACGAGGACTAGGAGGCTCTACAGGGGGAATGAAGGCATGTCGAATGGTGATGCTCCAGGCCAGCACCTCCGCTTCTCCCATCGCCGCGCCGCCATGGCCTCGCGCATCCTGCCGACCAGCGCGCTACCCTCCGCGAGCAGCAGAACGTCAGGGTAATGCATGACTAGCGTCGCTGCTAAGCACCCCGACACAGTTTCGTCTAGATTGAATGCTGTATCAGCGAACCCGATAGTGTTCGCGAACAGCAGCGCTTGCAGAGCTCGGACGCGGTCACGAATTGGGAGATCAAGCGCGTGGAGAGACGGAAGGCGGGCTCCTTTTTTCGGGCTCCACCCGCTCAAGACCCGGACTACACGCTGGTCGGCCTGCGTAGTACCCCGCATATACCCGAAAGCTTTATTGACACAGTCCAGCTGCCACCCACCACGCTCAATGATTCAGTTCTCAGCCAAACTACCACCGTTGGAGTGCATGACCGCACCACAACGGAAGGCGTGCGAGGTAAGTCCCGAGGTAAGCCTTATCTGTCTCTCTTGCGCTACTTGCTTGACTCTAACCAGCAATCGGTTCACGTATGTTTGTGCACCAGGCACAGCTCGCTTAGCTGAAGACTGCTGCACGCCTTGCAAAGGCTCCGGAATGTCGTCTGCCTCGAGCAGCTCCACAAAAACTCAGCTCTTCTACATCGCTTGCGTTTGCAGCGCTTTGTTTCATGCTAAGAAGCTGAGGCAAGAAGCGTTTGTTAGGAGCCGTTTGCATAGTGAGAGCAGCGGCTAAGGTAAAAAGCGGGCAGGTTAAGAAGCACGTTGGGTCCTTGAACAACGAGATGCCCTGTAATAAAGCTGTTTTCACCCGCTTGAATCGGTCGGAAGAGTACTCCACCTAATTGGACGACAACAAATCAGACTGACAGGACTCGACGCAGAGCAATAACATTGAAATGGCTTACCAGGTAGTACTGAGAGCGAGTTGTTCTGTGTCCGAACTACGTCCGTACAGATACCACATCATCACTACTAGGGAGGCATCCAGATAGACGCTGTCCGCAGAGGCAGAGGTATAAAGCAATCGAACAATATTTTCCAAGTCTTGCTTGGAGCACGGTGGTGCTTTCTTTTCGAAGGCACCATCCTCGCGATTGCTGCAGTACTTACCGAGCCCGAAAAGAATATTTTGCAGCTGCAGCCTTACTATTGCCCCTGCTGCGGATAATTATCCAGCTGCCAGTTCTTAACATTTCCAAAGTAGGCAAGACACGTATTCGTCGAGCGAGCCTTGTCTGTCGATCTAGCTAGGGAATATGCATACTTGTCTAGCGTAATTCTAAGTACCTTACCCGTATTGTCACCACCGGTTAGCTCGTAAGCTTTATCCAGTGTCATGTCCTCAGCCTCAAGAAATGCTTTAAAGGAATTTATCGCCGTCACTCTCGCCTTCTTGCTGTTGGCTGGACCCATCGACGCGATGGACATGGCTCCAGATCCGCAAACTGCTGTTTCCCAACTATCGCCACCTCGGTCGAAAACCTCGGGGTATTTTTAGGATATGCGTTGATATGATGTTTTGTATTGAATAGTAAATATTCTCAAGATATTCTAACTAAATATGGTCGGATTGATTGGAATACTGCATTTTTTCACAAGCCCAAATGATTGGACAAAAAGCAGGAATAATCGGTTATCATTAGTGTATTCGACAGTCAGAGATTTTCACAGACTAGTATCGGTTGGAATAGAGTGGACTAATGCCGTGTTTTACACGGGGAAGCTCTGGATTTTTGTTATCGAATAATCCAACTTAGGTCCTGCTACTTGAAGCTTTGTCGTAATGATGAGGCATCCTTTATCGAATAGTCCAACTTAGGTCCTGCTACTTGAAGCTTACGGACCCCAACGACAGTGAGCGACAGAGGTACAGATTCTGCCCCCAATCCGTCCCCGTAGTCCGCCTATAACCTTTCTTGGTTTTATACTATTATTTCGTAGAGGTACTTTGGATTTCACACGGTGGGCGGGAAAGTTTTGTATCCTGCCCGCTCTTGGACCTTCAGTTTGAATGCAGCCCTCGGTCCACTCGAGACGCCATGGGGCGCTGGCTGAGCGTCAAGCACAAGAGAGACATCGTCACGAAGTCGATTGAGTGCAGGGGGATGGCACCTACGTGAGTGTAGGGGGATGGCGCATACGGAGCTAGCTGCTTGACGGCATACAGAAGGAAGCAACTTAGATTGGTATACAACAAGACTAACAGCGGCGGACGGGTATTATTTTCAGAGGTGTAGATCAGTCGTCCGCTTGTCCAAAGAAGAACAGTAGCGTCAGCGATGTAGGCCTACATGAGATCGCTGCGTGTGCGTCTTCGTTGCACTTCTGAATCCCTTTGTATTGTCATCGAAAGTAATTAATTGTAATAATGCATTGCATTGTGGGAACGTAAGAGTTGCACCTCGGACGGAATGGGGAGCGGAATCGGATCTAAAAGCCAGAGAATATTGTACCATATTCAGGAAGAAATTCTTCTCCGAGGAATGTGATGCAAATCTTGTCTCGGGTATCATACAGTAAGTATGGTGCTCCTGGCGCTCCGTACCTTCTTCGCGTGATCCAGCGAGGCGATTGTTGATGCGAAAAGAAACAGGATTTCGTGGCGAGTCTCTCGTTAATTAATTAACGAATCTGCACACTTACGATAGCGCATGAACAATGGTGTAGCAGTGGCTTACACTGCTGAAGGAAATGGTGGCACGCGATGAAGAATCGCGTCTCCGTCCAGCTCCACCATCCATCTATCTAGCTATTATATCGCAACTGTGGACACCTCTCATAGCAACTGGCTTGGCAACAATGGTTGGGCTACGCAGCATACGGTATGCTCGGTACCCCTTCACCGTGAAGTTCACGGTCTGTGACTGTGTGTGCTTCTTATCCGTCGCATGCTTCCTCGTACCAAATCGGCAAGGAATGAGGCTCTGTTCGTGTCCCGTCATCATCATCGTGACCACTCACTCCACCAAGCGGATATACAAGTAATAACAGTGTTATCATAACACTGCTGGACACTGATTGAATCGCATCACCGGACGCGGTGTTCAGTTATCTTCGCCTCCTCATTCGTCGTCTCGCCACTAAGCCCACAAGGAAACAAATTATCTACATATCCGTCAGACGCTTAGTCAGCTCTCGTTATTCTATGCAAATGTCTTCAGTTTCCGACGGGTTTGGTCCAAGACGACCTATGTGCAACCGACCGATGCTAAGCTCCGAGATTGTCCGTCCAGTCCTTCAGCGAGTGTCTGCCAGGATGGACACAATTAATAGCGACACCCAAAAGACCGTGCAGCAACGTTCTCTCGGTTTCTCTCCTCCATCCATGGCCGCAACGTTCAGGTCGACTTCGTTCGTGTCCGACAGCTACCGACATCAAGCCCCTCAGTGCCATGCTAACGTCACCGCTTTCGATCCGCTCCGATACCAACCAACAAGCTCCGACGACGAACTTGCAATGGTCGATACCTGTGTCAGCAAACAAGCAGGCAACACGGAGATGGAACAGTTTCAGCCAAAGCCCAAGCATATCCGACTCAAAACTGAGCGACGCCGACAGCAGTGCCGCGTCAACCAGGCTCGCTACAGACAGAAGCAACTTACTCACAACAACACGCTCGAGCACACCGTCCAGGTATTGCGTGCCAATATTCCCGTGCTGGAACTGCAGCGCAACCGATTGCAATACGGTTGTCATCAGGACATCTGGAACGTGGTGGTGGAGTACTTCCACAACTTCCGTTTCGGCGCGTTGATGACACTGCCTGAGACCTTGGAAGAGAAGCCACACAAAACAATCAACGAGATCAAGTACCGTGAAAATGCGGAGACAAAGCACCAGCTCGCGTTCTTGCGCTCCACGATGACGGAAAACGTCATTCTGGGCAAACGCAGTGGTGTGGAGGCGCTCATGAAGCAATGGCTGTTGTACTCGTTGAGCTTCCAGAATCTATACTTCCGGCTTGAGCGCATCGAACGCACAAACGACCACTTCGTGAGTGTGACAGCAGTTCTGAACGTGACGGTGTCGGACGAAACGTTGCGGGGGGTGTTTCCGCACCTGTTGGATGGAGATGTAAACAACGATGAGGCTGGTACGTCCAAAGCTGCATCGCTGCGATCAAGCATGATAGGACAGCGCCTACTTCTGCCATGCTCGCTCTGCTTCGAGTGGGACGCTTCGATCTGTCGTGTGGCGCGGCTAGAGACGACGGTGAACTTTGTGAAGCCGTTGATGAAGGTGCTGGGCGATCTGTCCGACGTAGCGATGGTGCTCGGGCGCGCACGGATTACGTCTGATGGCGCTGTTGGCATCCGCGATTATTGAACAAGATCGGAGACTGTTGACCGTAGGCTGAAGCTGTAGTTGGGCAAAGCCTTCCGCGGCGATTACCAGTTCCTTCTCCCAAATAATGGAGTCGTGTACGCCTGGACCTAGGATGCGTTAGGCAAAAAACTAAGTGTCGTCAATGTACCCCACTGAAAAACAAAAGAAATTGAGTCGTATACGCCGATGGATAAGGTGCTCAGCAAAAATGAATTTGTCGTATTTGCCCCGTGATGTGCTGCTCGCCCGGTATTGCGTCCCAGAGCTGCTCTGAGCGCTTGAGAGCGGGATACTGCTCGAGAAAAGCCTGAACCTTTGCTCCGTGCCTGCAAGGCAATGTACTGTACGAGCACTGCATCATGCAGTATGCATGCAGTGCATGGTGTAGAGGTAATCATCTTTTTGCAGGATATCGTATCGTTGACGAATGGATAGGCAAAGTCTTGTATTCTACAGACGTCCCTCTCAATAGCACAGTGGTTTGTTGAAGCGATTTCAGAGGGATTAGAAATAATGCGAGCGGACAGGTTCAATAAACTGATATTTATTTTATATCTTGATTAGCAGATATGACGGGGTATCGAAACCATGATGTGCACTTATTGAATGGGATCTCTGTAATGCTGTATATGCTGTAGTTTGTCAGTGAACGTAATCTGTAGCTATTTGACCAGCAACTTCACCTAGCAGCCTGCTAAGCAGTTGGTGCCTATCGGCATGTCGATGCTACAGTACTCCGGACTTTTGTGCAAAATCTGCCACCGGACGGCAGACGGTAAGGTAAGCAGTCAAACGATGTCCGAGCGCGATCGTTGCATCGGAAAATCGTGTGATGCGCGACGAATTCACGCAATACATGTACCTGTTCAATGTTCGCCTATCGGTAGGGCGCCAATAGGTGCATGCGTTCATCTTCGCATCAGCAGAAAGCTGATTAAAGATGGTGTGTGAGCTAAAGTAGATGATAAGATGCAAGTCCGACTTGCACTCCTTTACCGAGTCTCGGTGCTCTGCTTGATTTCGCGGGGCATTGAGCAACGACATGTAAGCTCTGGAGGCGGGAGTTTGACGTCCGATTGCAGTGTTCGTGTGTTCGGCGACTCGAAAGATGCGGTCCAAGCAACCTAGTCTCTCGCCTTGGGCGCCGGTGCCTTGGCGCTAGGCGAGAAAAAAGAATCCTCGCGGTGATCCGGAGATTTGAGCGCTCCAGCTCTCGAGCCAAGCACAGGGCACAGGACGCATTTCCGCCACTGGTCTGCACGATCACGGGCAGCAGAGCACCTGGGATATTGGTCACGTTGTACATTGTGACCAATCCCCCAGTGCTGTATGTACAACCTGTATAATACATGGCGTTTGGGTTCACCAATGTTGAGCCGCAATTCCAGCGTGGCTCTGCTGCCTGACTCACACGATTTTGAGTTTGAACGTCGTGCAAAGCGGGCGTGCCACGAAGTGTGACACTTGTGGCTCTCGAGAGCTTGGCAAGCACGAATTCAAATCGCCGAGGCCGCGGCTTGTTTACGCCTGACGCGATTGAGCCCAAAGGCCTCCAATCAAGCAGTTGCCATCTGGGACAGCTTCGTGCTGCGCTGCAAGGCTGTCCGAACCAGCTTTTGATAACGCAGAGTCTCCCCTCTCTCACAACCAAAATCTCGCTCGATAGCTCCGAGCAATGCTAGCCAGCAACCGAAGCAGCATCGACCGAATCCCCGCGTCATTCAGCGACGCCGTGATCGGAAGCGTCATGACTCGCTCCACCGCGCCGGGAAATCATGCCACCAATCTACCAAGCAGTGGCACCCCCTACAGTAACTCAAACATTACACTCAGACAACTCCAATACGCGACCCCTTCCAACGTAGTGCTGCCGCCATTGAGGAATTTGTCGACGAGTGCAGAGAGGTTCGAGTTGAAGCCGGCAAGGCTTGAAGGTGGTGCATTCCAGACACGAAGTTTTGTTTCAGATTACCATAGTCAAGTATCGCCCCCGTACCCGCAGTCTTCGGTCTCCTTCCATCCAACAGATTCTCCAGCCAGAGCCGTCTCGGCTGCAGTCGCCACTTTATCAATCGACCAAGCTGAGGACGAGACACAGAAGAGGAAGCGCAAAGCCACAGTCAAGACGGAAGCATGTCGCGAGCAGTGCCGAACGAACCAAGCACGGTATCGCCAAAAGCAGCGCGAATACGTATCAGGACTTGAGTCCGCCGTAGCTCAACTGCGTGACGAAATCCCGAGGCTAGAGGTACAGCGGCGGCGTCTCCGTTACGACTCGCAGCAGCGTGTCTGGGACGTTGTGGTCGAGTACTTTCAGCTCTTCCGTCACGGAGTTGGTGACGCTATCGAGCAAGGTTCTGCCCATTCAAGCGACATCCTCCGTGCATCGGAAGCTCAGCAACAATTGATGTTTTTGCGATCAACGATGGCGCCGGACGTCGAGTTTTGCAACGTAAGCGGTGTCGAGGTGCTGATGGACCACTGGCAACGGATGTCCGAGTATCACGAAAATCTAGAGTTTCAACTTACACACATGGAGAAGGTGTCCGAGAGCATCGTCATCGCCAAAGCCATTATGAGTGTTACCGTCACGAAAACGACGCTGGAGTGCGTCTTCCCGCACCTCATGGAGTCTGAAAGCGTAGAGGATTTATCGCTGGCAGTGAGACTGCTTGGTCACAAACTGGATTACCCGTGCTCGGTGCTGTTCGTGTGGGACGAAGTGACCAGCCTTGTTGTTCGACTAGAGACCGATATCGACATGGCGAGCCCGCTCCAACGACTGCTAGGCAACCTCAAGGACACCTCCCGCGTACTGGAAGGTGCTATCATGACCCCGCAAAGTTATGTTGACGAGACGGCGCTCCATACAAGATAAGCATTGAGACGAGTGCAACACATGGTAGTATTGCATTAGGAACGCAATGCGAGTACTCTTCATCCACACACACGGTGTTTGCTTCTCTTGATTATCTCACACAACTCCACCTGCTTTCTATCGACCTCCTGTGCATGTTTCACAGTGCTGATGTTGGCAGTATTATTGTACGTTACCACCGCGACTATGCTGTCGTTTCTCGCTCGCCGAGATCCAGCCGGGTTGTGCATATCCGCACGACTTGAGCTGGCGTCAGCGAGAAAATGCCGCACGCCTCCAAAATGGTTGTGAGTTGCTCGAGGTCGCCTGCAGCTTCGCCCCCCGCAGTGGCGACGACAGACTCGTCATCAAGTGCCTTGCAAATGTCGCGCAGCCTCGGCGCAGGCATCTCCAAGATAAGGCACACCTCGCGGGTAAGGCGGAAGTACGAACGAGGCAGTGCCTTTGATGACCCTGCAGCAAATATTGCTACAAGAGACTTGATGTCCTCAACAAATTGGCGCTCGCCTGCACGGCTCAAATGAGCAGATTCCTCCGCCGGCGAAGGATGGTAGAACGCATCGAAAAGAGCGCTATCGAGAGCCGAAGCTAGAGGTTTCCAAAGCGCAGGCCAGCATCCAGACAACAGCATTTTACGAGCGCACGCCAGCACGTTGTTGACGACCGAGTAGCAGCTCGCCAATTCGGACGAAACTCCGATGGGCAGCTGATTGTTGTCTGCATCGTCAACGTCCGATGAGCTGTAAACATAAGCATAATAGGTACGCGCATAGGGACAACCACATGAGTCAGGTACGCATAGATTGAAGCAAGCTCAACGTGTTGTGACGCCAACAGAGGACGGCAACTTACCTCAGCCGATAGGTTTCCACGTCGCTTTCGGCCGCACGCATCAGTACATTCTTGCTGCTCTCAAGCAGCGTCGTGACGAGCGACTGAAGCTCCGAAACCTGGCGCTCGAATATCGTGTGCGAGAAAAGAAGTGTCTCAGGATCGTCTTGCTTTTCCTCTGGGTTGTCGTTGTCGTTGCTGTTCGCTGCAGCAGACGGAGAAACAGTATCCAGTGATGGGGACTGGGCGCTTTGTTCGTCAGCCTTGCCGTCAGTCTCTGCACGGCGGAAAAGGCTTTTCATCGTCTTGGATCCGACCGAATATGCAGCAGAAAAAGCAGCGGTAGGTCCGATCATCGCGCCAGGGCCAGCCAGCGCTTGTCGAACTGCCGTCGCTTCTTCTGTAGCAAGTACAGCCGCTGAGGCGCGCGCAAGCACTTGCTTCGAATAGGCCACGTGCATTCGGAGCACCTGTGCCCTTGTTGTCTCGGACCGCGCGACTTTCTTCGACAGCTCTAGGAAAACGCTACTCTGCTCCCACGTTGCCAACGTTTGAGCTACGTACTGCAGCGCATTCGCCACCACGAAAAGCTCTTCCCACGGGTTCTGTATCTTGGCATCATTTCTCCTCTTTGTCAAAGCGCTAATCAACTGGCGTCCACGAGCGTCGCACCGCTGCCCAAATTGACGCAACAGTGGCAAGTGCACCTGCATCACGTACAAGTATCGGTGCTCTTCCGTCTCCATCAGTGTGAATCGCTGAGAGAGAAAGTCTAATAGAGCCACGAATCGCAGCGCGGCAGGAGGGACAAGCCCTTGGTCGCGTTCTTCTCCAGATCCTTCGATACGTCCGTAGACATCACCTTCCAGTTGCCAGACGGAATCCTGCTTTCCACAGGAGGCTTCCCACTCAAAACCGTCGTCACCGGAGGACTCGAGGGTTGAAGTCAGTACGCGGTGCGCGTACTCGACATCGGCGCTAGTCCAGGCGAATAGCACGTTGTTGCTTGATGTAAACACATCAATGCAGCGCGGATAGGCACGCCGGTCTGCACTCGCCCAGGAGCCGTAGCCAATATCATCGTCGATAGCCTGCTCAAAGAGCAGTACTTCATCCAGCGTGTGGCACAAGAGCGGCGAGTGCTGATCATCCAAGCAAATCGAACCGTTAGTCAACACGGTGATGGTGATCTCAACTTCTGCAAAAACTTACCGCCAGTAAAGTAGGCAAGTCCTGTGTGAGTTTACGACAGATCGCCTTCACGAGTCCGCGCAGCAGCAGAATCTGCGCGTCCCAGCAATGAACTTCTTCACGATGGCGATGCAGCTCAGGGGTAAGTGCATGAGCCAAAAACCGCGTGTGCGCACTGGTTTGCTCCTGCACGTGGCTCAGATACCACTCCGGCTTGGCCAGTCGGTTCGTCGCGCTCTCTGCGCGCTCAAAGTGGTACCGGAAGCGCAGCAACAGCGGCTCCAGCACGCAGTCCATCGCCCACAGCTCTGTCGTCGTCGACGCAGGCTGCGCCTGCTGACTGAGCTGCAACGTCAACAAGTACGCAAACGCCTTCGACACCTCCCGCAGCTCCGAGTCCTAGCAAAACGTCAAGTATTGTCACTTTCACCTTCCTCTCAGCATCCAAATTTCTTGTATCTGCACCTTTTCAGCCAGTTCCTGCTGCGTGGTCAACGGTTCCGGCCACTTGATCTCCTCCAGAGCCGCTTGCAGCTTCTGCACTGCAAAGCGACGTAGATCCACTGCCAATTCCTCCACCCGACGAGCTGCTTCTTTCTGTCAACAATGAAACAACAATAAAACAAAAATCACGACATGAGCTCAAAAAAATCACTAAAAAAAGCTGCAAAACTCACTCGAATGACTGCAAATTCCTCTGGAAGAGCAGCAACAAAACCCGCAAAATTGCGGAACGCTTCCAGAGCGTCGGGTGTGGCTTGGACCGCTTTTTTTCTGGCTTCTTGGCTTTGTTTCTCCACTTGCACGGCCGCTTCCAGGTACTTGGCTCGCGTCTGGAGCTGCTGCAGCTTGGAGAGGCCTGGACGCACGATGCTCTCTAACTGTGCGAAGTGCTGCTCTGCAACTGCGAGCTGGGGTTGAAGTGACTTGAGTTCAGTATGGATCGCTAAAACGTCGTCATGCTGTTCAAGTGTATGCTCGCTGGCCGAAGTCTCCGCTGGATCTAGCGCCGTCGCCAGCTCCGTGAGCTCCTCCTGCGTGCGCACACGCAGCGCTTTGAGCGCAGCGGAGACGGCGGCCCAGTCCGCGTCCGTCAGCTTCTGCTCCGTCGGCACGGAGCCCAGCAGCGCCGCGCTTAGCGTCGACAGCGGGGACGGCATCCTCGAATTATGCCACGTCACTAAAGCTGGGGACTGCCCATAAACATCTTTACTGGCACTCGACCGCCATGTCGGTACAGTAGATATTCGGATACTGAGTAGCTGTAGCAGCGCCGCCGACCTATAAAGAAGGCTGCAGCTACTGCCGAATACAGTGAGGAGCAGCTCTGATGCCAACAGGAGATCGGA
>JAHWLE010000272.1:0-28710 GCA_024679135.1 Phytophthora foliorum | reverse complement strand
GTCGATGCGCGGGGTCAGTCCGTCGTACTTGGCCGACACGAAGGCCATGCCGCTCACGAGCGCAGTGTCCATGCATTTGCCGCTGGCCTCGTCACATGTGCGGAGCTTGGCGCCGCCTTCGTCCCATTCGTACACCTCGTACGTCGGCTCGTACGTGAAGAACTCCTCCGACGACAACGTTAGGTCGTTGTGGTACGAGTGGTTGTAGTACTTGACCGTGTCGTTGATCTCCGGCGCGATCTCGCGGTACGTGTACGAATAGCACGTCTGCAGTCCGTACGGCGCCTCGCGTGGTAGCTTCACGGCGTACGGGTTGGACCACGCCGCGTAGTTCGACACGTTTTTGAGGTCCGTGACGTGAATAAGGTTGCCCCACCAATCGTTGGTCGGAATGGGCTGGTGGAGCGCTTCTTCAGCGACGTTGATGATTGGCACGATTTTCTCGAGGCTGCCATTGCGCTCAAACAGCTCCTCGGATGGTCCATCAGTACCGAACGCCGCGAAGTACCCGCTGCTCGCCGAGCTCTGCTGGGTACTGGTAGGGGTGTTGGGGCTGAGCGTTCCGACTAACTTCTCGGTGGCGCTCTTCACGGTTCCGTCGACGAAGTTGTAGCCTTCACCGACGTCGGGGTCAGTGAGCGATGCGACAACGCGGCGTGCCACCACCGCAATTACGCCAGCTTGAAGCAGCGCGAGTACCTTCATGGTATCCGCAGTTGGTTCTCTTCAACGATAGTTTTGGCTGAAGCTGGTTGGAGAGGGACTGTTCACGGAGTGCGCAGTAGGCGGCAAGCGCGAAAATGAAATGAAAGTGAGGTAGGGTACCAGCTGATCCCAGTCGATTTCATACGGAGGTTGGTGGATGCACAGTGCTCATGTCCAGGAGCCCTGCGCCACGCTTTGCAAATCCAGAGGGTCAAGGGATTCGTTTTAGGCTGGGGCGTCAGACCCTATCTGAGAGCATCTTCACCAATGCGGCTAAGCAGTGCTTCTTCCGAAATTTGCATGACCATAGTAATAATGATCATACGCATCATCAATAAATGTATTGAAGGCATCAGTTCTACATTTCACAATTTATGTTATGTGCTTACTTAATCTCATAATTTATGTTCAAAAATTATGGCCCTCTTAGAACCAACCTTGTCAGCTTCCTTTGGTCGATTTCGGTCGGAAGAGATGTTTTTACCAAACGACTTTCGGGCACGAATGCAAAAGTCTCCACCCAATCAACCTCGAACAAATTTTGTTCCTGCGTCAAAGTGATACGTATGGGATGTACACACTGTTGATAGCCTGCAAGTACACTTGACTTTTAGTCAATTGCATCATTATTTATGTGTTATTGCTACTCCATCTCCATTATTTATGCAGGGGATTCCACGCGCTGTATGACATTATTTATCCTTAATCGTCGTTGGCAAAAAAAGAATATGCCATAATCGGCAGCCCTGCTTCTGAGTGCTTACAGTTAAAGCTAAGCACTCAGATGTCCCCAGACAACCAGTTTGGTTTGGATGCCATATACATGTGTATTATCTGAAGTGAGTGAATGTGTAAGCTGACTTGGTATTAGGTATGATCTCAGGCCCTGAGTCAGGGGGCGGACACTGGAGCACTGATTATCGTGTGCGGCCTTATAGCAGCGGGCCCACCCTTCTCTCGATAAATCGACTCGACCAGGTGCGCTGCTTAAAAGAAAAGGCGACTCGTTGTAGAGCTCGCTTTATCATCTCCGCCTAATTGACTGACGTTGGCAAGCAGTGAATGCACAGAGTGAGGTTCGCGCTCGCTCGAAGGACTACAGGATAGACTTTATGAAAAGCGAGTGGATTGCGTTAAAGTAGATAAAGAAGCCCTCGACCCTGAGGCAAAGTACTGTTATACACGTACACGTACTTACATTTTCTTTCAAGCAATGTATATTGTGCTTTGCAACCAGTTTGTCCAGCTATTTCGTACATTAGTTAGTACTCGTACTTAGCGCTAAATCATAGAGGCTTTGAATGGGTCTTTCCGAAGTCGTGTTTCATGCAGAAAATGGCACTTCTAGAAAGTGCCAAAGCGACCACAAGTCGTGCTAGGGCTGTCAGAATGCTTTCAGATCGCCCAGGCACATTCTGGGCGAGTATGAAGCATGCACGATTTACAGCAATTCGTACTCGAGTACGATTTATAGTTATCTCGAGTAAGACAAGTCGTACGAATTACAGGCGAAAGTGCAAAAAGACTGCAAAGCACACTACGTGTAGCGCTCAGATCGTGTGAGATGAGAACATCGATTTTTCCGGCGATTTGCTGCTGTCAATTCGCCTGTCACCATCGAATTGATGCACGTGCACACGATATAATAATACTCGCTTCGTTGTTCCCCGTCGGTGGTTTAGAAGTCGTCGGCGGGTTGCGGCGCGAAAAGGGTTTGCATTTCGCAACGGGAGGAAGAGAGCATATAATACTTTTTGTGCTTAGAGTAGGGGATTCACTATATCAAACACCAAGGGCAATACAACCTTCTTCTTCTTATTATTATTATTCACTTGTGCTACATAATAAACTACATGTAGTACAGTAGTGAACGCTTCCCTCGGTTTCATTCACGTCTCTGTCTGGATCGTTCTTCTTAGGCATTCAAAAGTGATGGTTCAAAGTAAAATATGGCGTTGTGGGTGGGTATATCGCCACTCCGTCTCTCAGAGGAAACGATAGATTCGACAATACATGTATCCTGCATGCATTTTTCCAAGTTCACACATCAATTCTCCAGGAAAATGCCGATTCCTTTGTATCTCAGCGAGATTTGCTAATGGCACCTTCTGACAGCAGGCTGTTGTCCATACTAGTACACATTCTGCTGTTTTTGAGAATTACTCTGAAGGCTTCTGAAAGCTTCACAAACCGCACGCGCCGTGCGGCATGCCAGCTCAGCTGAACGGTGACCAAGCGATTACGCGATTTGCGTAATCTTGTGAATCGGTTCACAAGATTATTACACGTACGGGACATGAGAGTGACTATTGACACAACATGAATTCACTTGGTTTTGTATGTGGTCCATTTGTTTTGTTCTTTCTACCAACAATGTCAGGAGGGGGTAATGCCAAATCCCTCGGCAAGCCGAAACAACGCCTGCGGTTTAAGGTCCGTGTGCGTAGCACGCGGGCTTAAACCCAGGACCAAGCATGGTCACATCTCGCTCGGCTTAGGGTTCTGTCACCGTTCTCCGAGGGGTTTGAGGTGAGGCTTAAGTTGCCGGGATAAATCCCGGAAAAAAGCAGTCCCAAGTTCCCAAAATAAGCCCGGGAATTTGTGTCTCAGACATAACCTTTTAAATATCATAACCTACACTGTTTCTTAAAGAAAAGACCGTAAATTTGTCACCAGTGGTGGTCCACCAACCATCATTCACAGTTACGACGAAGTTAGACACAATGTCCAAGCAACTACTTATGCATTGCGAGCAAGCGGCAGGTGAGCACACGGAGCTGGTGAGCGTGTGGGCTTGGTGTATATGGATGCGTTGAATGAGCGTAGTGAAAAAAACTACTCTCCCTCCTTTTCTGTGGAGTGAGTACCATTCGGACCAGGGTTTGGTAGTAGACATCAGCAGAATAGTAGCGATAGTAGTGATAATATCACTACTACTACAACTACTACTACTATAGTAGCCTTATCTGGACCACTAGTAGTGCTAGTTGACTAGTAGCGAAAAAAAATGACGCTAGTAGTTCTCTGAAATTTATTTCAGAGTATATCAGTGATCAGATTCTCCGCTCAAAAAGCATGATTGTCAAAAATCTGAAAAATCAGCTTCAGCTCTAGCTCACCAGCTCATCTCCAAATCTAATAAGCCCTCAAGAGCTGACAAAAAAACGTTAATTTTTGCTTTTCGTCGGAATCCTCTCATAAAGAAATTTCAACTTGCTAATTTAGAGATATCGACAGTAACTTGAGCCATAATCACTCCAATCGCTAATATAAACTGAAAACTAGTCAAAATGTTGCGTGTTGCTTGTGGCGTGCTCGCTCAACATTCACGCGACAATTGAGAAAATGACTTTAAAGTTATGACAATAGCTTTTCAATTATGACAATAGGATCCGGGTTCGGACAAGTGCATCAGGAACTCCAGCACCAGTAATTGCTACGACGACCGCGATCATATCCATTTTGCTACTTCGTAGCGGCAAGCTCGTCTTCGAGGGCTCATGCGCATCCTCGGCCAGTAGTATCTGGACATGCTGAACACGACTGCGTGTTGCTTGTGGCGTGCTCGCTCAACATTCACGCGACAATTGAGAAAATAACTTTCAAATTATGACAATAGGTTTTCAATTATGACAATAGGATCCGGGTTCGGACAAGTGCATCAGGAACTCCAGCACCAGTAATTGCTACGACGACCGCGATCATATCCATTTTGCTACTTCGTAGCGGCAAGCTCGTCTTCGAGGGCTCATGCGCATCCTCGGCCAGTAGTATCTGGACATGCTGAACACGACTTCGGCTCGGACTCTGTGGAGCACACCAACATCGTGGCGGCTGGCATCGCCATCGCCACCGACGGCGAAAAATCAAGGCCAACAAGGAGCCCGCTACAAGTGTCTACATTATGCTTGTCAATATTCAATCGCTTTGTCGGGATTCCGAAAATCATCTCGCTCTTCGTTTGATGTGGCATATTCACCAAATATTCCTGTCCATTTCACTATCCAAGTGTATCAATGCCCACTAGTACCTGCATTTTCGCTCACACCAGAGAAGTACCAAGGACTCAAGGTTCAAAAGGTCATTGTTCGACCATTACGTCAACCCACGAGAAAGACCCCGCAGCGATCTTCTTTCTACGTAGCAGTCACGCGCGTTACAACTCTGGAGCACCTATGTCTCACTGAAAAGCTAACGGTGAAGTATCTGAGCTATTTCACTCCTAACAAAGCTGGTCTTCAAGAAACACGCCGACTCGAAGCTCTCGAACGAGAATGTGATGAACGTTGCCAGCATGATTAACGCATATACAACACCATTTTCATTTCATTTTTTTTTTTTAATTTCAGAGCTCACCTGGGCGCCCGCGCACGGCCTTGTGATTATAGCACTACTAGTATTTCGAAACTTCAAGTTGCCCAAGATCTTGAAAGGGCGCGTGAATGAGTGGTTCTCCGCCCGCTCCCTCCTCTGCGCCTCGATTGGGTGAGATAGTTTCTTGAATCTCCACCCCAGTTCCGCAATCGATGAGATGCGCGAAGCTTGACTGCTGTTGGGAAGACGTGCCGGAGACTTATCCATGCAGCGTGTGTGGACGGCTGGTACATCTCTTGTGCAGCAATGAGCTCTGTGCGAAAGCAGATCTATCTAAAAGGTGATAGTGCCGTTCGTGGCCGCACCTCGTCTCTCTTGTTCGCACTCATAAGCCCAACACGCATGCAAATACAAAGGCCTACTGAGCTAAGGGCGCAAGCTTCCAATATCTTTGGCTACATCTAGACTTCGGGTGAGCGACAGGCACGAATGGATTGACTTGGGCGCGCTTGAATAAAATGGTGGCCTGTGATTGGCCAAAACTGGGTCGCATCTCCGGGGTCATTCAGCATGTGTGAATACGAGTTTGTGATAGGCCGGTGAACTTGAAGATCCATACTCGCGCACACTCTAAACCTGATTTGTACCCAGATCGACTTCAGTCAGTGTCCATCCTGGAAAGTATCTCAGCGACCCTCTACAGGAACAGCTGCTGGGTCCATGGAAAGATCTTGCTCAAAGCTGGGATTTGGGAGTACTTCCGAAAGCTGGGACTCAAACCTGGGATCCGAGCACACAATCTGAGATCAACATCAATGCTGGAACATCATGTCGATCTGTTCTGGAATTCATCACATTCGGGGTTCATCGTTTGGGATCCGAGCATACGTCAAGTAGCTCGATCGGACTCGGGAGCGGCTTCGGTCCAGTTCTGGTTAAATCTGGGTCAGATTGCACGTCTCTTAGACACGTACATTCCGCCAGCTTTCAGGTTTGAGTCCGGGGCGATCATAGACGTCTGGTTTGATGGATTCGGAGATATCTTTTCGAGGGGCCTCATAACACGCCAACATCACGCTAGCCACACTGATATCCTATGGCGTGGTACCCACACCCATGTTGACATCGGTGTCGTCATGCGCCTCTTGGCACATTCTCACCAGCAGCTCTAGGTTTTCTCCACGCTAAGCCCATCGCGCATTTGAGTGAATCGCACAGGCCCAAGCGCTTTCATGAAGATGTCTGCGAGATTGTCCGTGCTCGGGACGTACTGCACCTCCAATTTGCTATCATTCACGTGCTCTGCAACGTAGCGAACCACCTTGGCATAGTTGCGCAGGTGCTCAGAGTTATCATTGTTCTCGATCACCTCAACACACTCTGGTTGTCACAAAAAATGTGGTTTCAATTCTCTCTTTGACCTCCAACTCCTTCATCAAATTCTGCGTTCACAGCACCATCTCGGTGCACGCATTCACTGCCAGCAGCTCCGAGCTGCAAGTGCTAGTCGTTACTCTGGCTTGCTTCTTACTCTTCCAGTCGAACGTACATCAGTTCAACTTCAGCGAGTAACCGGTGACAGATTTACTTGACACACCGGACAGCGCGCGTGATCAGCATCCGCGAACGCTTCCAGCTGCACCAGTTCTACCAGAGCACGATACACTAATCCGAAATATTTTGTCGCTAGGGCGTACCGCATAACACGCTGTGTCGCACGGCAGATCTCCATGAGCCACGCTGAGTTACCGACCTCAACCTAACGGCCAACAAGAACGTTCAGTCAAGACGATGATTCAGACAGTGCGAATCTACGTGGAAGGTCCTTTGCAAGCTGACTGGGACGACATCGCCGAGAAGATGGTATACGCTATCAACGATTCACGCGACACAACTCGGCGAGAGACACCTTTCTATCTAGTACACGGCTGGGACGCACAGTCAACATTACAAGCCATGACGTCAATAATCAGAAACGACTCAGCTAATTCGGCGGACGCAGCCCGGTGGCGACGGGAATCAAATCGCCAACGGCAAATCGCTCTGCAACTCGCAAAGGAATACCAGCTAGCTGAGAAGACTCGGCGGGCGGAAGAACACAACGCTGGTCTCAGTCAGAGGGAAAGGAGAACAATACCCCCCCAGCTGAGTCCGCTGAGGCGCCGATATCGCTGTTCAATGAAGGCGATCAAGTCTGGCTGTTTATGGAACGAGTCAAGTCCGGTTTAAAGAAGAAACTAGCACATCGATGGCATGGACCATTCAGGATCAAGAAGAAGGTCGAGGAATTCGCCTACGAGCCAGACAAGAGTGGCTATCGCTTCTATCCTGTGGTACATGCGTCTCGACTCAAGAAGGTAACTGGACTCGGCGAACGCCCGACAGTCAGACTCGCTAACGAGCTGAGTGAAAGCCAACGTCTCGACTTTGATGAGGAGCTTCTCCCCGAAGAGAGCTGGGAGTCCAACAATGATGATGGGGACAGATACGAGGTAGAAGCCATATTGGATGACGAGATGCCGCTCTCGACGAGCACTAACCGAGCTCAGCGGTTGTTCAAAGTTAAGTGGGTCGGTCATGACGAACCAACCTGGGAACCGCTTGCAAATCTCTCGTGCGGAGGTTTGTTGTTTGATTACTTGTGGCAAAAGAAACGCGAGAATCGTCTGCAAATGGTGCAGGTTGCAGACGAAAACTAAAATTACTGCAACAACCACCACCAAGTGATGAAACACAGGCTTGGTGGAATGGAAATGCTACTGTATTCACTGCATAGATGCGTATTGAAGAAATGGATTGATTTAGGAACTCAGCTAGTTCACGATGAACTGACACTTGCGAAACCTATCTAGCTGGCGGGGAAGATGAACGCAGCGATTACGCCGAGCCCAGAGTCGTAGAGCCATCCAAGACGTTCTCGAAAATGAGAAGGCCCTCACGGTTGGCGAGAGTCGGCGCGTTAGGTGAAAGCCTCGGTGGAAGCAGCTCAGCGGAGTCGGCATCCTCTTGAACCGAAGCTTGGATGTGGTCATATTCGAACTCGGCTGGGGCAAACACCGGGAACTCGGGATTGGCAGGAAACACTGGTTATACAGGTGCAAGGCTGGCTGTCGTAGCCACCATGCACGCCAAGGCTCGTCTCGGTCGATCTCAGCCACGTTCGCCGACCAGTCAGCATTCGACGGAACCCATGGTAAGTTAGCCGGAGACGCGAACGGGACAGACGGGTCAAAGTTGAGTTCTGGATCCAAAGTCGGCGTAGGTCCAGCTGAGTCAGTTGAAGTGGCCGCCTTGTACAATGTACTGCAAAGCTCCGCGAGAACTGGGCCGAGACTGTCTCCACGGCGCATCCGCTCGTGACTATACGCCAGCCACAACTTCAGGATCAACGCGAGCTCGGCTGACGAGCGACCCGGATTCAGAGACGGATGAAGACCCAAAACGACACTGGAGTCAACTATCCAGTGCAGACGTTCCCAAAGGGCGATGAAAAGCTTCACAAAGTCGGGACGCTCTCCCTTGCACTTGAGCCAACATTCAGCGACAATCTCGACGAGCGAAGTCGGTCTCGACGACATGCTACGAGCCCGGACTCGGCGCAACACATCCGGAGACATGAAGAAAGGACCCTCCGGAAACTTGGTGAGCAGAAGCTGACACGGATGCTGAGGCGAGAACACGTCAGCAAAAGCAGCAACGCTTTCCATAGAGGAAGGAGTTGGACAAACGAAGTCCTTCTTCCCAATCCGCTCCACCTTCGCGGAGACCACACACGACTGAAGAATCTTCTTCCAGCACCTTGCCGCGCCACGGTGGAAGAAGGGCGGCTGTCGCCATACCTTCATCTGACCAGACATCCTCGATTCGCGGGCGGTGGCTTGAGCGGCACGAGTCCGCAAGGTTGCCATCGGCAGAGCCAAGACGGGTGGAAGTTGAGTACCAGAGACGGCTGGAACACTAATCGGGTTAGCAACGGCGACACTCGGCGAAGACGACGTACCAGCTGAGGAAACCAAATTCGAACTTGGCTGGGTACCGATTACTTCTTGCTCGCTGACTTCGTCGACCGCTTGGTAGGCGCCGGTCTCGCAACGGCCGTTGACGTTTTTCGACGGTTGGCTGTCTTCGTAGCAACCGCTCTCTTCTTCGAAGAGGGCGAACTGACGCCTGCTGACTTGGATTTGGCAGCCTTGACCGCTGAGTCACTCCGAGGTCTCTCAGGAGACGACCGAGGCGAAGGCTGACGCGGCCGCTTAGCAGATGTCGAAGTCGAGACGGGAACCAATCCAGTTGGCGAAGAAGCTGGCGGACTCGGCGGAACATAAGCCTGGGCTGGTAGAGCTGGGGCTGACTTGGCCGAGTCCAAGCCAGCTTGCGGTCCCGATGGTGCAGAAGTCAAGATTAGCGAAGGTCTAGCCGAACCGTTAGGAACGTCCTCCTCGTCACTCTCGTCGTCAGACCCGAAAATCGAGGCGAATAAACCCGGCGTAGCACGTGGAATCTTGGGTTCATCGTCCGATGAGACTGAAGAGCTCCGTAAAATCGGCGGAGAGACAGCAGTCGCAGTAGCCGAGCTCGGCATGGAGACTGGAGTCGCTGGCGGCCGCTGAGATGATAACAACCCCGTAGTAGCCGGCGTCGACTCAGCTGAGTCCAGTACTTCAGCGTCCGTAGCCTACAGATTCTCAAGTAGTAGCCGGCTGATGACGTTGGCATCCCGCGACGCAGCCCGTGAAGACCGACGAGTCGAAGACGAGATAGACCTTTGCCTCGATTGGGGAGGTGTCGGAGCTGAGGTGCCGGGCTGCCGAGGCGAAGAAGATGAACGAGCCGGCCTTGTTCGTTGCGCCTCAGAAGACGACGCAGTCAGCTGAGACGAGCTAGTTGAGCTCAGCGAGGTCAAGACAGAGGCCGCCGACACAGTGGACGCCGAAGTAGCAGCCGAGGCCCCTGTAGTCACCGACTCCGCTTGAGGAGGGGCAGGAACTTGTACAGTCGGCCGAGTCGCAGGCACTGGCAGTTCCCGACGAAACTTGCTTCCCGGGACCCGGTGGTACGATAAAGGAAGGCCAGCAGCCGACTTGGGTGCGGGAACCACGGGATCCACGTTAGACGACCCAGCTGCATCAGAAGTTGCCTGAGGAATACTGGCTGAACTCAGCGGGGAACCGACGCGGAGAGTTATCTCGCGGGTCTCACCATCCCGCATCTTAGCGAGCTCCGGCCAGCGCGTCTCCAACAAGCGACACAGACGACCATTCAAGTGTAGCTCGCCTGGCGCGAGATCCGGGGCATCGACACCAGACGCAGCAGCCACCGCCAACGCCGGATCAGCAACAGTGACCCGACACGCCCTGCGAAGTAGATTCTTCTGCTGCTGAATAGTCCGTTGTTGTGACTCAATAGTCTGGTTAGCCAGGCTCAACTGGCGAGTCTCACCACCACTGGAAACCACACAAGCAGTCTCCTGTACCTGCTCAAAGTACGTCGAAGCAGCACCTTGGAGGGCCGAGTAAGCCGCGTTGCGCTCGACGAGCTGCTCCGCGAGGTGGCGAGCCTCTTTGTCGCGGGACTCCAGCTGCCGACGAAGGTCGTCAATTAAGACTTGAGACGCGTCGACTCGGCGATATATCTGCCGAGTTGTCTCCCGCGATTGGCACTCGAGGGCCGTGCTGGTTTTCCGAAAAGAGGCAACCAACAGGGAAGTCTTCTCAGCGGTCTTCCTCCACTTGTCGCGCTCGCGGACAACAACAGCCAAGTCTTGCTCCACCCGAGCTGACGGAGCGAGCGCTGAGTTCATACGTCGAGCCAACGCGTCGTTTTCACGATTGAGTTGCTCGGCGGTGACACGCAACTCAGTTAAATCTCTAAGCAAACAGGGAGGATCAGGAGATGCGGCTTGAAGAGTCGCCAACATCTCGCTCGGTGTGCGAGCCAACAATAAATCGCGCTGACTAGCATAGTCAGTGGGGAGACGTGGCCTCAGCAAAGCGTAGGCAACGAGCCGAGTCCTCTCGAGATCATCAGCTGAACGGGCCTGCTCACGGGCCTGCAACAACTGCCACAACTCGGCGATCGAGTTCGGTGGGGTGGCAAGCTCTCCAGCTGAGTCACCTGCTTCACTGGGAGCGTTCACTGTAGCCAAATTGGCGGACTTCGCGGAAGTTCGCATCTCGGCTATAGAACTATACTCCGCGAGTAGGGACTGGAGATCTGATTGAGGGGTATCGGGCGCATCCAACCGAGCTGAGGAGACAGCGTGAGCCGACCCAACAGCCGGGACCCCAGCAATCATCAAACCATCTCGGCGGAAGCCACCAGGCGGAGGATTCTGTTCAGGACTCGGCGAAGGTGTCTGCCGAGGGGAATAAATGTCACTATGGACAGGCGATGTGTCCGCCGAGTTGAGATCCTCCGTCTCAGCGACTGACGAAGCAGGCGAGACGGGTCTCAACGCCGGGTCGTCAGCATTTGACCGAGTCGACGAAGACAACTCAGCGGAGTCAGAAGAAGACAGCTCATCCGCGGGAGTCCGAAGGATAGAGCGAAGTCTCCGCTGAGATGGCTTGGACGAACGAGCCCGCAGGTCGTGAGGACGAGAATGTACCTCGAAGAATTCTTCGAGCTCCTTGGGACGCTCAAACAGCGGTGCCTTGGGGAAGCAAGGTCCTCCGACCACGTTTATCAGAGGTGCCATCACTTCCTTGCTACCTGGCGTCTTGTCTAATGGCGTAACGCCCTGTCGAGTCGCCTACAGAAGGATCACGGAGGTCAGAGTGAAGCTGAACCTAGCAGACATGGCAGCCGAGCGTACATACCTGACTAGCCGAGTTGGGAGGATTTCTCAACTCGGCGAGGGTGTGAGCCGCTGAGTCAGCTGAGCTGACCTCGCCCTCTTCGAGTTCCAGACGAGAGTCAGGACAAGAATCGTCCACCGCGTGTGGCGAGGTGACCGAAGAGGGGTCAGACGCGTCGAGCGTACGGTCAACCCCGCCGGCTTCGATCCCAGAGGACGCGGAAGAGCTAGAAGACAGCCCTCCAGCTGACTGTGAAGGCGGGCTGCCGGTGGATCCAGTAGAGCCGAGCTTCGCAGGAGATGACATCACTCAGAACCGAGGCACAGACATACAGAGGAAACGATACCGGTCAATAAGAGTGAACCGACAGACGACGGGGACCCCGGGAGCCTACCTTCTTGACGCGGAAGCCAAGCGGAAGCCAGAAACGAGGAAGCGTTGAGTCGGAAGAAAATTGGAAGTAAGCGTGTGTGCGGCAACTTTTGACGGGAAAAGACCAAGCGTCGCTACGGTTGGGTCAAGATACTCGCCAGCTCGGATCGTATCATGACCGGGGCAGTTTGTGGTGTAGTGAACGCCAAATTTGGTGGTTGTACACAACTCGTACTTCGCCGAGAAGACACGGTACTGATGTCGGCGACCCAGCTGACCGAAAGTCAGCTATTCGGAAATATGTGGAGACACCCGGTACTGAATTCGACGACTCGGCGGGGTGGATCCAGCGACTCGTCGGGAGAGACACGTGGAAGTGGCTGAAGGGTCGGATGAGACCCAAAACCGCTCCATATCACTAGATATTTATATATGCCATAGGAAGCCTTAGATAGAGCCTTTGTGGCTCTTCGGAAGATAACAACTAACAGAGCAGAATTTTCTAAGTCCAAGACAAGCGTACACTCTTCCGGTAAGTCCCTGCGCAGGCTGGATTATGTCTGCCGTCAGCACCCGAGAGGCATAGCTTGCAGGGTGTTGACAGGTAGCGCCAAGAGATCAAGGTGGGCCCGGAGGAGGGTGCGTCTCGCCAAGCGCGAAGAACAAATCTCGCCACACGAGGCGAGTCGGTACGTCGGACAGCCCGGGTGCCGTAACTCTTTCAGCTGGGTAGCTTTTGCCCCGGCGACCCGTAAAAGCGCTGACGCGCCGTCGTCCATCCTTTGGTGGAGGGCACGGGCTATTGGAACGGAGTCAGCCGAGCTCGGCTGGTCTCTGGAGTGTATTTGGCTGACTTGGTTGCCTGGCATCGGCGAAGGCGAGACACCGCTGTCCCGGAAGGGCCGAACCGCTGGGGAAACTCAGCGCAGGCTACAAGCGCCGACCAGCTCGGCGATTGTTGTGTGTGCTGCTTTGAATCCACATCTGACGAATTTTGTGTGTACCGCAATACCACAGTGGAGATAGCTAATGTTGGACAACTAGGTGGCCCTCAAGTAGGAGCTGTGGCTCGGGCAATCCTTCGCGGTACAAATAATCCACCTGTGTATACGGAAGCTGGTGGATTTGATCTCTATCGAGCACAACTGCGCTCGTCCCTAACACAACGCGAATGCTGCTGCAGGTGATGTTGTTCGGGATCCGAATGTTGCGGGCAACAACAAATCTATGATGAGAAGATCGCGTTCATGTGTGATGCGTTGCTGCGGGGCCTTTTGCAGAACGACTCGCGGAAAGTGTGCAAGTACGAATCGGGATTTGAGGTGTGGCGAGCCTTCGAAGCTGACAAGACCAAGAGGGCATTCTCCAGTGTGATTCGGCTGAGGCGTAAGCTTTACACGAGCACATTTGCTGATGGTGAAAATATGGAGCAGTAGTTGGATAATTTGAAGGATCCTCGTCGACAATTGGAAAACATGAACGAAGTGATCGCCGATCGTGAGATGGTGAACCTTATTATGCAAGGGGTTGAACAGACACATCGTAATGTGGTGCGGATTTTCAACCAGCTACAACCTGGTGGAGAACCTGTGACTTTGGATCTGGTTCTCAACACAATGCGAAGAGAGGCAGAGACGGACAGAGCTCATGAGGAAAACAGAAAGATTATTCGCGAAAACAAGCATGTAATCACCTTCCCTAAGACCAACAACAAGTGCGCCGTCCACTGCATCGCCTGGCATACATTCCAGAGTCCTAAGAAGGATCCTCGCAGATTTCAGGCTCAGGTAAAGGAGACATTCAAGCGCTACTGCTCTTTCAAGGGGGTTACATATTCGTTGAGTCTGTTTAGAAGCTTCAAGCCTATTGACCTGCTACAGCTCGATGAGGTTGAGGACTGCCTCCAACTTGGTATTAACGTATATAAGATAGATGTAGCTTCTGGAAATGTAGAATGCATTCGTAGATCGGACAAGGGGTATGAAGCTATGGATATTCTATCGTACGAGAATCACGCTCTTTACATCAAGGACATCGATATGCTTCAGTCTAAGTATCAATGTCCTAAGTGTCAAATGGTTTTCATCAGCGCTGAAAAGCTTAAAAAGCACAAGAAGAATCAGTGCCAGCTTGTGAATATTGAGAGCTTCCCCACTGAGCCAACTATCTACAAACCAGCTCAGAACACGATACGATCACTGCTTACGAAGTATTCCATCAAGGATGCTGACCAGTACATCGACCACTTCATCGTTTATGACTTTGAGGCCATCCTTAAGCCTACCGCTCCTGTTGGTACTGGAACTGATTCAATGAAGATAATGTACGTGCAGCAGCAAAACCATTCAGGAAAGGAGAAGAAGAGGAGCGATAGTGACCAGAATAGTGACAACAACAAGACCAAGACCGGTAATCAAAAGTGTTGGTTCTGCAAGAAGAAGGGGCACTTGCGGCATGAGTGCTTTGCATGCAAGGCCCAGCAGAAGAAGATGGCTGTAGCTGCCGCTAATGTCATTCCTGCTGCTACTAGTTCTGCTGGACCTACAGCTGGAACCGCATCTGGTGGTGCAACACGAACAATGAACATTGTTCGGCGCGTCAAAGGGCCAGTTGAGTGAATTGGTATGGTAATGGAAGCCATCCATTCGCAGACCACAATGGAAGTGATGAAGCAAGTTGATTTGCATGGTGAATAGACGATGGACACCGGAGCTGCCACTCATGTCTGAGAAGCCAGACAAGCATTTGAGTCTTTGGCTTTTGACAACATGTGTTTCCAAGATTGAGAAGGAGACGTGAGTACTGGGAAGCCATTCGAGCGAGTGCTGATTCGCGCCAAAGATGAGAACGACCCATCAGGTGCGGGTGATGTACTTGATTTACAGGACACGCGATTTGCTCCAAAGGGGGAAACGAACATTTTGTGCCAATACAAGGTTGAGAAAGCAGGATGGATTCCTTCGTACACCAAGCACCATGACCCAGATATGCGGGTTACGGTCGTGGACAAGGGAGGCGTCTGTATGATTTTGTCGAGACGTGGAACTCATTTTTGGCTTAAAGCTGTGGGTGTACGGGTTCGTGGTTAACAACGAAATTCCATGGTCGCACGAGAAGGTCCGGACTGGATAGCGTTTCTCCACCTTGCGCACCAATTCCATCACGTTTGCTGCCGCTAGGCACTTCCTCTGCAAGAGGAATGCCATGATGCTTCATCATGCATAAACGGGAAGTACTTGTTTCCTCCTGGAGTCTCAATTCCCACATAGCACACATCAGACATGAGCCTAGCGCCAACTACTTGCACTCACTTCCCTTGATGGCTTTTGTATGACATGCGCTTCTTCTTCGCTAAGTGGCAGGCATGACATTCAATGGGCTCGTCGCAGGTACTCGAAGTCACCGAGGCTAGCCCCTCCAGTATCTTCAATTCTACAATCCTTTTCAGTGCAGGCCCACTTAAGTGTGCGAAGCGCATATGCCACTGGGGGAGTTGTCGTCCTTAGCCATTGGCACACCATGGACAAACGCGCCTTCTCTGGGGTCACAGCCCAGAAGAAAACTCGCTTGTGGAGAAAATGAATGGCAAGTTCATGAGCAAATGCGAGCCATACACGAGTCAAGTGGGCTGCCATTTTGTCTTGGGGGGGGGGGGGGTATTTCTGCATGTGATGACCGTGGATAACATGAGCGGGACCAAGGCATTGAAGAACAAGACGCCGTACGAGATGTACGAGAATAAGAAACCAAATGTGAATCACTTGTTTGTTTGTGGGTGCATAGGCTACTGTTTTGTGTCTGCTGAAAAACGCAAGAATAAGCATGAGCGCCGTTCGCATCCCGTTTTGATGCTTGGATTCTCGCAGCATACAGATGGATTTCGAACTTTGGACCTGGACACGGGAGATATGGTCGTTCGGCAAGATGTCGAGCTGCAAGAAGCCATGACCGTAGCCAATGACTACGTACAAAAGCTTCTCGAAAGGCGGTACTGGGACAAGGAAAGTCAATTGCCCAAGGAGATCCCTTACGAGGCGCTGCCACTAAATGCCGCGGCATATTATCCTTTGCCAATTAAATGAGGATATATGAAAGAGAAGCGATTTGTTCTGCAACCTGAGACCATTCACACGTCTGCGTTTTGGAAAACGCTGTTCCAACTGCTTGGAACACGGCTGCTCATGTCCACAACCGACCATCCACAGACGGACGGCCAGGCGGAGTGCGTCAATCGCGTGCTCGAAGACACTCTGCGCAGTGTCTGTGCGGGGTCCCCACGCACGTGGTCGGCCAGCTTGTCGATGGTTGAGTTTGCACTCAACAACGCGGTTCACGCGTCTACGGGGTTCACCCTGTTCTACCTCAACGGGCTCCGCCGCCCCCTGGTACCACTCACTCTCCGTGGTGTCACCGTGTCTTCGGTTGTAAGTGGGGAGAGGCTCGGAAAGCCCTTTTCTCCCAGGTGTCAGAAGTGACACCGACTTCTCTAAAGAAGCAGTTGTCGGCTTTTGTCGACAACAGGCTTAATGTGGTAAGCCGGGTGCGGGACGCGATGGCCGCCGCCCAAGACAAACAAAAGAAATACTCAGGCCGACATGGAAGAGGAAACTTAAACGTGTTTAAAGTGGGTGTTAGTTTTACTCGACACTAGGAACCTACCACTAAATCTGGTTAGTTCCGTGCACAGAAATAAGCTGAAGCACCGGTTTATCGGACCCTTCGAGGTCCTGAGCCGGCATGGCTCCGCCTACACCATCGACTTGCCTAAGTCGATGACGACCCACCCGACGTTCTATGTGGGTCGTCTGAAGCGTTACCATGACCGACCCGCAGGCTTCTGGTCCCCCGCAGGGAGCGGGAGGGGATCCTGAGGCGACTAGTTCACCACCTCGAACCGAGCGCGCGCCTCCTGCTGTGGCATCTGCCACGCGGGAGTCGGTGCAGAGGGCTGGCGGTAGACGTAAGCCTGCTGCCTCGACGACACCCCGCCGTACGGATCGGAGCCGAACTGGTACGGCTGGGAGTACGCATAAGACTGCGCCTCCCGATAACTCGGATAGGTCGGGCGGTTCTGGAGTTCAGAACGGAGGCGAGCCACCTCGTCACGAAGACGGTCGACGTCGTACGACGACGCGCGACGATCGACCCGGGAGTGGAGATCCCCACACTCCTGACACAGTCGGGTCACGTCTCCACGAAGGAGGGGAAGAGACCCCGGCTTGCCCGACTGAGCAGCAGCCTGGCCACCAGGGCCGAGACCCAATGCGATCTCCAGAGTGTACACTCGATCGCGGAGATCATGGATCTCCTGCTGCTGGAGGAGCGCGGAGTGATCGAGAGATCGCGCCGACGATCTCGGAGCCCCACGCTCTGGCGGAGCCTCGTACTCGCAGTCGAGCGAGGCCTCCTCCGGCTCTCCTCGACCGTAATGAGGAAACCCACTATCACGTGGAGCGCGTGCTCCGTGAGCGGCGCCGCCCAGGGAAGCGCCAGCTCTTGGTGAAGTGGCAGGGACACCCCTCGTCACAGAACTCATGGGATCCGATCGAGCGGCTCCAGGCTGACTGCCCGAAGGCTGTCGCGATCTGGGAACAGAAGCGGCGGCAGCTTCGTAGTCCGCGGCTTCTTAGCCGAAGGACGAGGTACGATGCATGAACACCGTACCCGCGCTCGTCATGAGCGCTGGACTGAGCTTCAAGCTTCAGTCCTTCCATCTCGGAGTACAGCTTCCGCTTACTCACGAGATGGGCAAACTGAATCCGGAGGTCGAGCTGATCCAGGATGCGGTACAGCAAGTGATCCTCCTTGAGCTCCTTGAGCTCTTGGGTGGAGTAGCCGCGATGGGCAATCCACCGCCAGAACAGGTCCTCCGCTTGGACCATGACCATGGTGTAGGTGTTCTCGGGTTGGACCCAAGGATAACTCCACACCGGGTGAAGACCACCCTTGTTCTCACCCTTCTTGCGAAGAGTGGTGAACTCTTTGAGAGGGATCCGATGCGGAGCCAGGAGAACGCATCGAGCGGCCTCAATGTTCTCCGAGAACAGCCTCGCCTTCTGAACCAAGGCGCGCTCATACGCGCCTCTAGAAGTGGGGCCTCCGATGAGGCCACGAGGGGTGGTAATCCTCTCAAGGTAGAGCGGAGAACCCGTGTTCTCACCGGGCGGAAAATAGCCCCTGCGGTGCTTGGGCACTCCTCCTTCTTGAGCAGCGTCACCAGCAGCCGGTTGTGGCACTGGTGGCGCGATGCGTTGGCGCGTCCGGGCTTCCTGGAGGCGCCCTTGCTGAGCGTCAAGCGCATTAGCGACCTCCTCGGGTACATGAACCTGTCCCTCTTCCTCCGAGTCTGACTCTGAGGAGTCAAACAGGGTCTTGAAGTCCTCAAGGCCTCTTGCGCGATCCTTGAGAGGATACCGAGAAGCAATGCGCTTCTTAGAGCCGGCCACCTTGGCCTTGGCGTCTCGGGACCACTGGAGACCCTCGCCGAGCGACAAGCGCTTGGCTGGCGACGCTGTCTTGGCGTCGCCGCCCTTCTGGTCACTCACGGAGCCGTCGTTCTTGGACACGGCATCTGCAGGAGGCTTGGACTCGTTGTCCCCGTCGCCACTAGAGTCCCCATGACAGAGGACTCATCCTCAGACGCGGCGCTATGGCTTGGCGCGTTGTCTTGATCGTTGGAGCCTGCTCCATGGGAGGAGCAGCGCTCAAGGTCGTCCAGCGACACGGGGCTTCGGTCCCAATGTACAAAGCGTGGGTTGGGACGGTCGTCCGGTGGCGCATCGGGCGAGTCACGGCGCAGCGAGCGCGTGCTCGCAGGCGCGGATGCGTCACCAGGCGAACCAATTGCCTCGGAAGCCGCCTCCACGGCTTCCTCCAACGCAGAGACCTTGCCGCGAGGCTTGGCCGATTTAGACCTCGCCCTCGCGGGCTTAGGCCCATTCTCAATCGAAGCGTATTTTGGACGCATGCGTTCTTCAGGAACATTTTGCATTTTGATTGGACAAATTACATAGTAAAGAAAAACGCGCGACGTTGCACCTGATCGCGCTGTTGGTGCGAGACGCGAGCCATTACGACGATAATGGGCCCCATTAGGGGGGCGGGCCTTCTCGCCGTTGCTAGCTATTAATTAGACAAAAGTCAAAACGCGTGGCAACGCATGCGTTTTTGCCGGCGTGTGTATGTCTGTCTATAATACTGAAATTTGTCCAATCAAAACGCAAAGTGTTCCTGAAGAACGCATGCGTCCAAAATACGCTTCGGTTGAGAATGGGCCTTAGTCTTTGACGCTTTCGCGTCGCAAGGTGTCTTCCTCTGAGGCATCTTGCCAGGGCCGACGTGGAGGCCAGGTAGCACGTTTGGAAATGCCCAAGTGCTTCGAGAGAGCGGCGAGCTCGAGCGGAAAGGGTCGACCGCTTGTCGATGGTTTTCGCCTGAGCGAGGGAAACTGAGAGAAACTTCCCTCTCACTCTGATTGGTCGATAAGATCGACTCTAAGTGAGGGAGGATGTGACGGGGTTACATGAAGAGTGCCAGTCACTCTTCCGAGTTGGGCACATGATGTACCCCACACCTCTACCATGTCACATGTAGTGTGCGGAACACCACTGCCACGTCGATGGTGGCTCACAGCCACCCATGCATAGGAGAAACTATAGATGACTTAGAAATTGTATTGCAGGACGATTTCTATTAAACTCTATAAAT
The DNA here is from genome assembly GCA_024679135.1 of Phytophthora foliorum. NCBI lineage: Eukaryota > Oomycota > Peronosporomycetes > Peronosporales > Peronosporaceae > Phytophthora > Phytophthora foliorum. The sequence goes on along the minus strand of JAHWLE010000272.1, from coordinate 8,815 downwards.
ATATCAGTCAATAATCTACGTTGTTCAAGTCAATCGTTCCCCGAGACCGGGAACCAGTGAACTGCCGTTCACTTGGAGTTTATATACTCCTCAGCACTTCCTCAAGCAAGGTGCTGTGTGACTCCCGTCACATTGCGCGTGAGCCCTCGAAGACGAGCTTGCCGCTACGAAGTAGCGAAATGGATATGATCGTAGCAATTACTGGTGCACTTGTCCGAACCCGGATCCTATTGTAAACTATTTGTCATAATTTTAAAGTTATCTTCTCAATTGTCGCGTGAATGTTGAGCGAGCACGCCACAGGCAACACGCAGCATTTTTACTAGTTTTCAGTTTATATTAGCGATTGGAGTGATCTTGGATCAAGTTACAGTCGATATCTCTAAAGTTAGCAGGTTGAAGTTGCTTTATGAGAGGATTCCAACGAAAAGCAAAAATTAACGTTTTTTTTGTCAGCTCTTGAGGGTTTATTTAATTTGGAGATGAGCTGGTGAGCTAGTGCTGTAGCTGATTTTTCCGATTTTTGACAAACATGCTTTTTGAGCGGAGAATCTGATCACTGATATACTCTGAAATAAATTTCAGAGTACACAAAATTATAGAGTCAATGGGCAAGCATGAGCGCGAGAGGTCCAGCCGGCTGGACGAGAGGCACAAGCGACACAAGCGGCACCATGACGACGACAAGAAAAAGAAGAAGCACAAGAAGCACAAGAAGCACAAGGACGGGAAGAGCCATCGCCGTCACAAACGGAGCCAAGAGAGCGACCCTGACAGCGATGGCCCCACACCCGACTATGAAGTGCGTTTGGTTCAAACCAATGCTGCAATAAAACGACGTGCTAATGCTGTTGATGGTGATGCTCAGGGAGCTATGAAAGTGGTACGGGAGCTGCTCACGGAGACGCCGGAGCTGGCCAAGGACCTTTTGGGGCTGCTGCAGATGGTGGACGACGGACAAGTGGCGATCATCGGCGGCATCGAGAACAGACACATCCGTTCGAAGCTCAAGGAGCTTTTTCCACTGTTGGGACTGGTCAAGGTTGGTGGGGAGTGAAGGTGGCTGGGGTGATGATTTACGGCTCTTACAGTTGTGTGTTTTTTTTTAATCAGCTGCGAGAACCGAAGGGGGCTTTTGCAAAGCCTAGCAAAACGAAGCAGGGTGGAGGAGAGAACTTGATAAAAGTTTTCCAGAGCATGCTTTCTGGAGGCAGTGGGAAACAGGTGCAGTTGGCACATTTGAGGAGGGTGTGGGCATTAGACTCTAACAATGTTGTGTTCTTGTAGGGTTCACCAAAAAAAACCATCAAATCATCAACTGAAGAGCCGAGTGAGGCGGAGAATGATAAAGAGAAGCCGACACAGGCTAAGCCGAGCAGACGGGAGATGCCAATTGGACCGGCATTGCCTCCTGTTTCGGCGAGAATTCCCAGTTGTGATGCCCAGGACGACGACGATGATAACGATGAGGTTGTGGGTCCAGCACTACCTGGAATGAAAGGCTTTCGACTTGCAGATGAGCAGGTGGAAGAAGAAATGGCACGCAAGGCAGCACAGTTGGAAAAGGAGCAATGGGAGCACGCACGTGACGGTGGAAAGACCAACAAGGCTGAGGGTACGGGCAAGGCACCATTGGCGCGAGAAGCGTGGATGACAATGATGCCTGAAAGCTCGATTTTGAAGGATTCTCTTGGGCCACAAAATCGACCCCCTCCCGGCAAACCAGCTGCCTTCCGCAGGTAAGAGGCGATGACCGTCTCAGATACGTTCTTCCTCGGTCCCTGATAGTGTGTTACTTTTTGCTACCTGTGCCTATACAGCAAGGAGCCCGCAGCGGTGGATAAGATCTGGTTTGATTCCCCTGAAGAACGGGAACGTGCTAAGCGTGCCAAGCTTGACGTGTACGATGATATGTTTGTCAAAGTGCTTTTGGCGTTTTGGTAAACTGATCGCATTTCTCTTTGTTATATAGGGAGCTGCTCGGTTATGTCCGTGAGGAAAACAAGGCTGTTGCCACAGCTACAAGCAGTGTGGTAGTTACTTGCACTCAGTCGTCAGTGAACGAGTCAATTCTTCCTAATGCAAATCCGGAGGCAGACGAAGAAATGCGTAAGCAAATGGAAAATCTGCGGAAATCACGTGGGCCATCGCTGTTAGAACAACATCAGCGCAAGCAAGCCGAACAGGAAAAACATGGAGCTGAATCTACGCAGAGCAGTGGCGGATGGAACAGGTTCGTAATGGAGGCCCAGCTAAAGGGCGTTGAAAATATTGTGGAGCTGCTTCTAATAAATTTTTATGCTGTGTTGATGGTACAATGTAGGGACCGTGATCTTACTGCTCGCCGGGGTATGTCTGGAGACGATGCGGAGCGCATGATTACAGCGGCCAAACAGATCAATTCGAAGTTCACAGCACCAACGATCTCACGGCAGTTCTTGTAGTAGGTGCGTGCAGTCGAGATGTCTTCATGATGTTTTGATCTTTCCCCGCATAGAGACGAGAAACCGCAAGACCGCATTGACGAACACAGCAAACATGGCTAGTACCCATGCGACACCAGCGTTCCAGCCATAGCAAGATACAGCAGCCTCAGCGAATGTGAGATGCGACTTCTGCTGGTTCTGCAGACCATCGCAGGAATCTGGAGTGCAATCAACCTCCTTCTTATCCTTGTACAGTTTTCCCACTGCCTCCCGCATCATCTTCTTCTGAAACTGCTTTTGCTGCTGAAGGCGATGTTTGTGTCGAAGTTCAAAGCGTGAAATATCCTCCAGCTGCTTGTCGAGTCGATCTGCAAGTTGGTCTCTGTCACCATCTAGCGAGGTTGTGGGCCCGCGAGCTACTTGCTTAGCGCGGAATACATCGACGCTGTCACAGCAAAATCGACAAACCGTGTGAACTAGGGATAAAGCGGTGAGTACGAGTGCGCCAGCGTACCGAGCGTCTTCGAACTCGTTGAGCTTCGCCTTGGCCTTTGCGCGTTGCTGCAGTGCCTTGACACAGCTTGGATCCAGTGCAAGCACTTGATCGCACATTAGTCGAGCTTTCTCCCATTGCTGCCGACAAGAAAACGAAAGTAAGTGAGCAAGAAACGAATGCAAGAATCTTTGTGCTGCCTGTCAGCCCCACCTCTAGCATCAACATACAAGCTGCCAAGTTGCATGTGAGTGGAATCTGTAGCTCTTGCTGACAAGCTATCTTCTCCTCAGCGGTGGAGCCAAAGTCCAGCGCTGTCAGTGCCTGGATGTACGCGTCCGCAGCCTGCTGGTAGTCTCCTTTGTGGAAAGCATCATTTCCCGCCAGTCTCTGAGTTGCCACCCATTGTGCCTTAGCAGGTTTGTCCAGATTGGATATTTGCTGGGCTGAGTGCTTCACCCTGGCCTTGGTATCTAGGTATGCGATCTCCTTCTCCGACGTGTTGAGCATGATGCCATTTTCTGTCTTCCGCTGCAGCGTCACCGATCCGCAAACATCAGTGGCCACTGGAGCCATAACTTCGTTGATGCTGGACAGCATCTTCGATACGGTGTATGCCTCTGGCATGACTTGATACGACGTCTTCCGGTCCTGGTGATAAATGCGCAGCTCCTTCAAATGACATGAACAGACACAGCCGACCGTTATACTTTTTGCAGGCGAGATGTTCTCGTCAACACATTGCATTGCGGTTTCATTTCCACTTCCATCTACAATAGGAAGGCCCGAATGAGCGAATACGGATTCGGTGCCTTGCCATTAAACGTTTTAGCCTTTTCTTCCAGCCCGCTTCTGCTTCTCCATGGCCCTTTGCTTCTTTGTCTTTAGACCTGTAGCCTTTCCGATCCGACGCAATAGCTGCAAGCTCCACCACCGCGAAAAACTATCGTAGGGTGAAACAAAATGCAAGACGCATATCAAAACTCGCCATAACTCTCCACAGTACAATAGACTAAACTCTTGAGCAAACGCACCGGAAAATTGGCAACTTTTTCGGGGTTTCATCGCCTTCAGAAACAGGATCACAGGCAATCGCAAGCAGCAAAAACTGTACGAATCCAGAGGCGCATAGAAAACAACTGGTGAGTTACCTGCCCCTCAGCAGCAAATTTTGCATAACCGAGTCGCACACGTACCACAGGGAATAACAACGCAAAGATGCCTTTGCTCACAAAATTCGGTACGAAAAAAGTGGCCAGCGTGAACGGGCTCCCGAAACCAGCAAAATAGGCCCAGTTCTGCTCCAAATGCGCCAGCCGCCGCTCGAGACTCCAGCCAGCCAAAGACCACTTGTATTCGAAGCAGTAGAGCGAATACAGCCAACTCAGATGAATGAAACTCGTCGCGGGGCCGATGACAGGAATGAGGTACGATAGCACAGTCTGCAACAAAAAGAAGGCCACAAGAATGGCGCGGTACATCTCATCTCTTCGTTTGTCGAACACCAATGATTAGCAACAATCATCAATGACAGGAAGCAGCAGCTAAAATTGATGTCCTCACCGAATCATGTCGGTCACGGGCGTAGGAGACGGCTTCCCGTGGAGTTGCATGTAGGCTGTATCATAAAAGAATAGCCGTGTCTTGGTCAGCAAATTTAATCTCCATGAGCAAAATCTAAAGCATTCCGTATCGCAATCTGCAGACAAAGTACCATCATCGGCGATCTCTTGGTACCAAATCGTGTTGAGGATGAAGCTGATGCAGTAGATCGGGTACATCCACAGGACCTAGTGATCAAACACAGCGAAATCAAGTCAGAGGTCGGTAGCAATACAACCACGCCGACTTGTAGCTCGAACCTGGTACAGCAGGAACACGAAGCCATCCACGCGATCACGCACGTCGTCGACTTGCGTCGTCGTCCTGATTCACAGTACACCAAACTCAACAATAAGCAACACAATTACAATACAAACAAGCCTCTCACTCACCCGTAGGAGAAGGAGCGGTGCAGCACTTCCCCGAACAAGTGAATCACGGGGATCACCGCCCGGTCGAAGAAGTAGATGCTCCCCAGGAAGATCAGGCCATTGAGCACGAAGCACTGAAGTATGCAGCCATGTGCACAAATAAGAAACAATTGCATCTCTGGTTAACAGAAAATAGTCGACCCAAAAAGCTTCCTCTTCTGACGAAGCTTTATGAGGCATCCGCACCTTGACACTGGAGACGCAGATGAGTCGCGACTTGAGGTAGAAGAGCAGGATGCGGTGCAGCGACACGGCGTGCTGCACGCCCCCGCAGAACTCGCGGAAGCCGGCGCTGAAGGCGTCCGTCATGTTGGAATCGGTGCCGTTCTTCAACGCAAATGAACCCAAATCACAAAAAGGACCAAATCAGACACAATTTATAGTCCGCTTGACGTTGAAGTGGTTGGTTTTGAAGCCATTTTGGGAAAATGACCGCTGCTCGCCGCAAAGGGGCAGAGTGCGAGGGCGTGGCGTGTGAACATGCGCTGGGACAACAGCCGCTGCAGTTGTATGCGTACCTTTGGTCCAAGGCGAGCAACGCCAGAGACGGCGGCGGCAAGCGGACCTTCTCGTTCGTTCTGACGGATACGGTGGTGTTCCAGCGGCAGAAGCCCGTTAAGTGGCTCTTCACGTCCAGGCAGGAGCGAGGCAAGGTGCGTTGTTGATACTTGTCTAGCATCAATACCATTTGTACACTATCAGGATAATAACTGAAGAACGGTTGTGGCAGATTCTGTGCAAGACCAAAAAGTTCCTGACGACGTCACGCGTGCTACAGGAGTTCTTGGTGCCGAAGTGGACACCGAGCATGCTGCCAAGGCTGGATATCGACAAGCAGATCCTTGCGACGTATGCGTATTTGGACCGGTCATCCGTACTCGGAGAGATGCACATGGTCGTGGAGCACCTCGATAAGGACGCACTCGGTGAGGTGTATGGGCGTTGAACGATGCTGAGATGGTCGCTGTGTTCTAATGGTTTTTTGATGAAGAATATTTGTTGGAAGAGCGTGAAAAGCCTGGATTGAGCGTGTTGCAGCGGTTCATCCCGACCCAGTCAGGGTATAATCATACTGTGCGATCGGTTTATACGGCAGATAGTTGCACCGTGCAGAAGTGCATCAGTCCGTTTTTGCTAAGCGATACGAAGACTAGTGTGGCACAGCGCACCGCCACATTTGAAGTCGATGATCCTCTGCTTCGCCACCGTACGTCTTGTGTACTACTTCCGTTTATAGTGAGATACAATACTGATGATGTCTTGAATTCATATACATGCAGGCGACGTGACAGACAAAGAAGTGCTGAAGGATATTGAAAGAATCAACGGGGAAATGAGCATCCACCTCGAATCGATCGTAGGAAAAGAAATGGTTCGCTTCGTCAACTACTTCAAGGTAAAACAATTTCGACGCTAACAGCCCTTCCAAATACTCAGCCTCACTTTCGACTTCTCTCGTTGCATGTAGATTGGAGCTGACCATCGCATTTATTTGATGTGGAGCTCGATGATATCTTTTGATTCAGGCGTTAAGGGAGCCGCCAAACAATACGGTTTGGCGCTCGGAAACCAATCTACAACCGCATCTACAGTACCAACCAGTGGTGAAGATAGTGAACCACCCCCTCCCACAAACCAGTCGCTTATCGGATGCAACGCCCAGCTCAAAGTTTGTCCGAATTGCAAAAGAATGCTCCCTCGAGACCAAGTGGAGTATGTGGTAAGCTTGATGCTCCGCAACGGGCTATTCCCGCAGTCAGCAGTGACATTTGACGCGACACCGTTCACCTCTAGGTTACCCACAGGTCGATCATCAGGCAATTCGAGCGCGAATACGTTGAAAAAGATAGTGATGAAGATGTGGAGAGCATCCCAACTCTACTTCGAGCAATCAGCGGACCCATTCAAGTGGATCGTTTTAAGCAACTGAAGCAGTCAGCAACCTATCTGTGAGTCAATGCTTGTTATTTCGTAGGCGTATTGCTCTTATCCGAAATCTAACCGTCGTGGATCCAGCTACCAGACTGTACAGCTTTGCTTGGCATGCGCTCGACATATAAATGTGAAGCCCACAACGTGTAGCTCACCACATTCCAATCACAACCCGGAAACATCAATGGAAAAAATAGCAATTCAAGCCGATCAAAACCTACCAAGACAGAGCAAGCCTCGTGACAATGCTAAAGAAGAGGTATCAAGGAAAGCCCAAAAGCCAGTGGTGGTTGTACATACGCGAGCTCAATCAGCCGGTTCGATGCGCATGAGCTTCTCCAAGAAAAACATCAAAAGCGGTAGCTGTCAGTATCGGCAGCACTTACTGCGAGTTCTCCCTCGACAGAATGCATTCGATGCTCCTGGGTTGCCTCCTCGAGAACGCGTGCGGCGATTAGCGTTACACTTGCGAAGAAATTCCGGTCACCCGTCACTACGCTTTGCATTGTCGCAGTGCAATGTGCTACCAGTTGGTTCGATGGTACCTCTACGAACACTCAATGGAGTTTGTAGCACTGACTTATTGCTGCCGGTAGCTCGCTATGTAAGTGAGCCGTGAGGTTGCCTTTTGCGTCAAATGCTTGGTACACTAACTGCTGAATTTGTAGTGGGCAGAGTTGTGCCAACTACAGGAAGGCTCAATAAGCCCGCAGACAATCGACATCGATGCAATTGACAGTCTACTTGCAGCTAGTCTTAAATCCTCGCATCAGGTTGTGCATCCTGCTGCAGAAAGACTCTCTCATCCAAGTCGGCAAATCGTTCGGCCAACACGTTTCCTGCAAGTTACAGAGCCTTCGTGTCCCATCATCCTCAGAAACCCGTCAACCACGGTGTGTGCACCAAAGAGGCCCGATCGACCTCATAGCTGCATTTCGACAAGCACGTCGTCTCGAAGGGCACGGCTGCTCTCTCTCACTAGCGCTAAGCAACAAGAACATCCAAGCAACAACAAAAGCCAGCCAGCAGACTCTTGCACTCGGCCAAAATCGCTTGTGAAAATTGTCGACGGAACGCGGTGCGCCGTGCAAGCATCCGCAAAAACCGACAGCAACGGCCAGTGTGTTCTGCATCTCGAAGTGGCCAAATTTCCGAATGCAGATAGCAATCAACACGAATCCGGCATGGAACTAACACTCAGCACCGCAGAGGTACGTACGCAGCATGTAAGCAGCTGCAAGCCACGCCTATTCACCCTCTCTTTGCACAGATTATCGCGCTGCTGGAGTCAACTGGGACCACGCAGCACCTACACAATCAATCCACTCTGCTCGAGGGCATCCTGCCTCTTCTCCGGATACGAAACGCGCAGCTGTGCATCCCCAAGCAGCAGCAACAACAACAAACCGAAGACACCTCTCAGCCAACACTTAGTCCAGCGCCTCCGGACACTGCGCCTCGAAGCAGAGGCGCTGGTCGTCGCGTCCGCTTCCAATAGAAACACCACACACAGCCATTCACGTGCGTGGCAGGGCACAAGATGAAGCCATTTTCAAAGCAGAGCGTTCATAAACGGTGCGTCGCGTTCGAAAACGGGTGGCAATGAAGCCATGTATTTTTGGCGGGAAAAGGGCCACCTATCAGGTTCCACAGGGTTTTGTGGCCACCACTCATTTGCAAAGTGTACGTCGCCCCCGCTCGGCCTCATTCCGCAACCATCCGCGCAGTCCTCTCTTCCTCCCCCGCGTGACCGACTGAGACCCATGGCGGACCTGACCCCGGAGCAGCTGGAGGCGTGTCTGCTGCAGCTCACGCACCCGGACACGGAGCAGATTAAGCAGGCGGAGGCCGCGCTCAAGGCCTACACCAAGCAGATCGCGGCCGTGGGCGGCCTGCTCACGCAGCTGCAGCTCTCGGCAAAGCCCGAGGTG
>JAHWLE010000271.1:0-28713 GCA_024679135.1 Phytophthora foliorum | reverse complement strand
TTGGCCGCCTCGGCGCGGCCGTATTGGCTCAAAACGTCCATTTTGGGGAAATGCGCGCCTCTCATTCGCTGAAATGGAGTTTCCACCAATCAACGCGTTTTAGTTGCTAAACCGCCTTTTTCCACCAATCAAATGCCCTTCTTCGCCTGCTACCTGCTCACGCCCGTGCAGGCGCCCCAGCGGCTCCGCTGCACGTACGTGGGCTTCACAGTCGCTCCTGTGAGGCGCATCCGGCAGCATAACGGCGAGATCGCGGCGGGGGCCAAGCGTACCCGCAAGAACCGACCATGGTAGGGAAATACGTATTTACGGATAGAGTATTTTCAATATATGGGACAACATCCACTAAATACCATATTGAATGGCTGGCAGGGAAATGGTCGCTGTGGTGCACGGGTTCCCGAGCAAGTTCCGCGCGCTGCAGTTTGAGTGGGTCTGGCAGCACCCACTGGTGAGTAAAATCACTCGAGATCGGCTCGCGTTCCTGCGAGGCTCGAGAGGGCTGGGCGCCCCTCGGTCGGTCAAGAGGAAGTTGGTGGAAATGCTGGAGATGGTGAACCTGGACCCGTGGAAGACGCTGAACCTCACTGTGAGCTTCACGACGGAAGAGACGCACGCTGTTGCAAGGACACTGGGGGACAGATACAGCGCTGCAACGTGCGACACGCGAGCTTTGGCCTCTTTTACGGACGTCCCTTCAACTTGCGACTGTTTCATTTGTGAGTCCACAGTGGACACCTCGGAGGACAGTTTGGAACAGGTGGTGCGGTGTTATCATGACGGATGTGGGATACGCTGTCATTCCGAGTGTTTGATGGACCATTTTCGGTCCATGAGAGACTCGGAAGAGTGTCCGCAGTGTCAGCAGATTCTCAAGTGGACGTTGCTGACGAAAGCTCACAGTGTCCAGAAGCAGAAGAGAAAGAGACGAGGTGAACGCAGGAAAAAGGGCGAGAAAAGAGCTCGCGTGGCTAGTGCACAAGCGGCGGAGAACTCTCTGCAGACTACAGATGATACTAGGCGAGACAGATACGACGGAGGTGAAGTGGATGCGATCAGCATTGGTTCGTCGTCTTCTACAGGAAGTTTTACGGTTGAGTACGACTCCGATGGCTGGTTTGAAGATGATGCAACTTACGCAAGCGCTGGTGGTGAAGGCTGGAAGGAAACGGGGTCAGAGCAACCGTGGGGGTCGCAAACCCCTCTCAACACCCATGTGACTACCGACGAAGAGGTGGAAATGATCGATTTCACGGAAGAATAATTCACTTTTGGAATGCAGTTTAATGAACTGGCGGAAGGAGATGCCATCTATCCGTCCTGAACTTTCGGGATGCACATTGCAATGGGCGAGCAAGGTGCAGTGTAGCAGTCCGAGTCTACGAGCTCACAGTCTTCGCGCTCACTACAACGATCAGGTGAGCACACGTCGGCACAGTACGCAACAACAGTATCGTCGGGCTCGATCTGTTCACGGCATTCAGTGTAAGTGGGGCAGGTCATCGTTGCACACGTTAGTTCTGTATCCGCGTCACACTCGCCATCATGCACAACTTTGAGAGCATGTTGCGGATGCTGGCACCTCGCGTTCGCAAAGAGACAAAGGTTGTCGTGAGTCCGGCCATCGGACCCGCACACGGGCGCGTAGGTGTATGGGCAAGGTCCAGGGACGCATGATTCCCCACCATTGGCGTTACTGGGGGTGCTTGCGCTGCGAGCAGCTAGCATGTGCAGCGGACATTTGCCAGCTCCGAAGGCCTTGACGCTTGGGTTCCGGCACTCAGCGTACTCAAGCAGACACGAGTTGGCGTAGGTGATACCATCTGAGCCGCAAACCGGATCATATATGCGCTCGCACATTGGATTACATTTCTCCGGTGCTGCGATAACTATTTCGTTGGTGATGGTCTCTCCATTAACTTCCAAGACAGTCAAAGCGATGTTTGCATCTTCGCTCTTTGCACACTCGCCGTGTGAGGCCTTTTCCAGCTCTGGATTCTCGCACTTCGATGACAGAAGGTGGCAATCGTTGATGTACGTGATTCCATCCGTTCCACAGACTTGATCAGGGGTCAGCTTGCACATGAGAGAACAAAACATCGTCTTCAGGTCTACTTCAGTGCTCGACTCCATCTGATCATCAGGATGGAGAAGTTCCTCGTCCACTATGTCGGAGGGTGGCATGCTTGAGATCTCTTCTTGGTCTTGGTCGTTGTCAGTCGAAGAAGGACAAATACCCACATCTAGGATAAACAGCGTGTCTACGTCATTTTCACCAGAGCAGAACGTTGCGGCAAAGTCGCAGTCATTGGCGTACGTGATGCCGTCGGACCCGCACACCGGGTCATACGACACCAACTCACAGTCGAACGATTTGGTGCAGTCGATCAAAGCTGCTGCTTGCCGTTCCACATCATTTTCAAGCGGAGCCGTGGCAGGCGTCCGATCACCAATGATAACGTCTTCACTTTGGCTCTGCGCAGTGACAAAACTACAAACAGCTCCGAGAAGAGCTATGAACCTCATGGATTTTTCTGTGTCAATGCTCTCAAGCACTTGTATGGGCTCGAAGCGTGATGCTCTATTCCCGATGCCTATCTGGAGCGCCAAAATACGCATACCAGTGAAACTGCATTTCAATCACGCGTTCAATGCCAGTTCCAAATGATTGGAGAATCAAGTACCCCCTTGCCTCAACAAGTTATTCGTGAATTTCAAACATGGGAAGGGTGCAACAGGTTTTGAAAGCGTCCACTTCGAAAATAGTTGGCGAACAATTCACATCAACGAGCTCGTACTTCACTTTACTATCGACGGAAATTGAAAGGAGCCTTTTGGTCGGGCTTTCTTTGACGTCTGACCCACGCTCGCAATTCCTGTCGAAGGGCGAGCACGAAAAATGAGCTGTGCACGGATGGCGAAAAGGTTGGCCCGTGTTCATGTATCACCCAAGCACGGTATGACCGGAGTGGTTCCGCTTTCAACAAATATCAATCGTTCAAGACAACTCCGCAAATGTGTCTTCCACTTTCCAATTGAAGTTTTTCGGTGGATTCACGATCTCTTGGATAGATTGCCGGGGCAATGCACCGCTAGCAAGCTTGACGCATTTAGTAAGTTCGAGCAGGAGACATCATCACGAAAAGTTGCCACCATTCTGTTCCTGACACCACTACCGTGCTTGGTCATCAATTTGCTGATAGAATGCATTCCACTTAGTGATCCGTCGACGGGATTTTGGAGATCGGGCGGTTTTCAACTGAGACTGTTCTGGTCCAGTTTCTTCAGCTGCCTGATGCCTTCTCTCAAAAAGCTTGATTGCGTACCAGAATCTCCAATAAGTTCGCCGAGGGCGTTGGCACTATTCGCAGTGTCCCAAGCGTGCATCGGCCTCATTACCAATGGAATCATCTCTCTTGCCGCTGACGTTTTCCCAGTACCGCTCAGCCAGTTCACCCCAATTATTCCGATGACAATTGCTGGGAGGCTTTTGTTTTACCGGCATATGCCAAAAGATCCTCGATTCCACGCTCAAAGCAACAAAGTGAATCTGTGGGTCTCGGTGGAGGTTCTACCAGTCTTGATGTATCCAGCTTTTACAGTCGGGTTCATGGCGCTTACTCCTACACAACAATTTTGGGTATCATTTTTGCTTCCTCTGCTTCGGATTGCTGTTCGCCGGGTGCTTTGGTTCATCACAAAGGACGATCACGATATGATCGGTGTAATGACGTGCTGTGTGGGGCACCTGTATCACGTGCTTTTCATCGCGATGATTATCCAGAATTCCAAGTCTCTTCAAACGATGGGAGTTGTCTTCTTTTTGAGTGCAACTAAAATGCTCCTGAACTGTCACTACATCCTGATAGATTCAAAAGAGCTTCAAGCTGCGAAGGCAAAGCTTGACGATGTTAGTGGCTCTGACGACTATTTTACCACGGCGCTACGAATTGCGAATGAGCCGTGCGTTGCAAGAGCACTACACAATCAGATTCCATCGCTGTTGCTGTCTACCTACCCGAAGTATCATGGAGGTGCATTTTTGGCGCAGCATGAGGGAGTTCTACAGTGTACCGCCCCCATTCAGGATAAATGGCTGAAGTTGACAAAAATCCTGACGTGGAAGGAGCTACCTAAACGAACGCAACAACCAACTGTCAAAGTAATGCCAGCAGCCTCTTGTCCGTCGATTTTGAGTTCGGTAAGGTCAAAATGTACTCCAAATGCCTGGGCAGTTGCTAATCGTGAAGTCAGCTCGACTGCCAAGCGTGAATTTTTTGTGAAAAAGTTCGCATTCGCCGTGCATCATAGCCAAATCATCTTGTTGAAGTCATACGTCACGATATGCATGGCTTCGTTCTACGGTAAGCGCACGATTCCTGACCTCACTTTCTCCTTGAGTTTGTTCTAACCTTTGTTTGATCGCCCTCCAGTGATCTACTTAGTTGCTGTGGTGTGGTTACCAAACCGCCAGTTTTTTGCTACTCAAGCTGCTATGACAAGTTTTGATGCGGTGGGCAGTACCGCCACTCGATTGCTAGTCATCTGCGGGACGGAATTAATATTTTCTGGAATCTACCTGGCGTTGGTACGAAGTCATTTTGGGGTGTCAGGTATCTATCAGCTTGCCTTCGTGCTGTGGTCCCAACGTGTGCTCGTGCAGGCACAGTTTATCCAGCTGACAGTTGCTATCCTGGCGTTCCCACTCAAGCACTTTGGCAATGACATCCTCCTCCCTTTGCATGCTGTGGATAAATCATAAGGGTCAAAAGTCTGGAAAGCGGAAAATGCAGACTATTTTGCATGATCAGGTCATAGTACCAGCGTATTTGAAGAGATACGTGAAAGTAAAACTACTGGCATCTTCCCCTCGAGATAATCATTTTCAGGTCAAAAGCGAAAAGGTCGTTTTAACTTCCTCGAGATCGGAGTTCAGCAGATTCAAATCTCCGGAGCTCCCACGTTTTTCGCTCGTCACGTTTGAACTTCTGTTCGTGATCTTTTAGGAGGAATCCAGCGTTCACGAGATATTCCCTAGGGTATTTCTCCTCCCAGGTCTGATTGCAGCAGCGAAGTGTTCCTGGAGCAGCACGAAGCAGTATTATTGCAAATACCGCAGGAAATGCTTGCCACTGGAGCAAAAATCATTCAGCTAACAGTCGGGAGCGATACAATTTTGCGTTGCATTTTAGTAACAGCACAATATGCTGGTCGTTGTTTAGTAGTACGTGAGGATCTAACAAATCCCAACGTATTGCAAAGCCTGAAAGGGTGAACTCTCCGCACACCCAAGTCAGAACTACTACATGTAGTATCAAACTATTGCACGTCGATGACTTGGCTGTGTCGAACCAGAACTACATTGATATTTGATTCTCTTGAAGTCTCATTATGGCGAGAACTAGCTCCTTGTGCTCGATATGCAAAGTCAAACCTCTTTGCGTCAGCAGTCGTATCCTCCTGAGTAGTGATTAGTTCGAAGTACGTGTAGTCCTTCCTAGCTTAAAAATGATCAGACGAGCTATCTGGATGAGTTGTTGGCTTTGGAATATATTCCTTTTTTTATTTACCAGCATCCATGATCGCGTTATGGCCCTTTCACCATGCAGCAATTCTGGGTATCTTTCCTAGTTCCGTTGCTATAGATTTCCATTCGACGAGTACTCGGGTGGATTATGAAGTGAATGTGAGCTGATCACTGTCATTACAATCTTCAAACGCTCGAAACAATGAAATCATCGTACTGAAAATGCTGCTGAACGGTCGATCCGTCATCGAAGATACACACACTTTAGGCTGCTAAGTCAAAGCGCGAAGATGATGAAAAGATAGCTTACAACTAGCTCTAATCATTGCCCAAAAGCCTCGTGTTTCAAGTTTACTGCACAAGAAGACCTCGTCGGTATTTTTGTTGGCCTACTCCGAATACGGAGGAGCTGAATTTGCTGCGCGACACGCAGCAGTGCTGCTGAAGCAGGGTCAATTACGGACATGTTGAGAATTACACGTCGAGGCTAAAGCGACAAGGACGCCGCATCATGTTTCTCACACCTTTGTTTTGTTTGTTGTTCTTCTGACTGCCGAACAGCGAGTGTTTTGCAAATCGAGCTGCAATGGCACCAACTGAAGCTGTAGGTAGCTCCATTATGCGATTGCTACTGCATTGGGGCTTGGATGTTGTCTTCACCCAAGCGCCATCTCGGCGTCTCACCAATCTACCAACCATCCAACTTAATTTTGTGCTGTGGGCTCAGCGGGTTCTTGTTCAGTCGAAGAGTTTTCGACTCGAAGACCATCCAGATGACGGCCAAAATCCCTCTTATCTGCAAAGGGAACAACGTCATTCCACTGTGATAGGGCGATAAACACTTGGAAGTGCTCGTGTCTAAGCTGATGGCATGACAAACTTGATCCAACTACAAATAGCAAGGCTGCCACTGATGTCGAAAATATGTTCACTTTGACAGGCGGAGGACCACAAAACAGCCATGCCAGCCGTAGCTCCATCGCCAGTAACCACACCGCTCGAAAGCGCTGTTCCCGGTTGCTTTGTTGGTGTTTGGAAAAAAATCGCCAATTTTGCAGGACGATTACCCGGACAGGACTCCGTGAGCAAACTTGATATGCTCGAGAGATTTCGGCACGAGACGCCAGTGTGGCGAGTAGCTCTGATCCTTATTTTGACACCACTTCCATGGTTAATCGTCAATCTTCTGGTGGAATGCATTCCTCTCAACGACCCAGTGGCCGGATTTTGGGGGTCAGGTTACTACCAGTTGCGGATGCTCTTCACATCGATCTTCAGCAGCATCGCTCCCGTTCTACAAAAACTAAATTGCGTTCCTGGTTTCCCAATCCGCTCTCCTCGGACTATTGCAGTCTACGCATTGTTTCAAGCTGCCGTCTGCTTAGGCACCAACACGATCATCGCACTCTCGGCAGACATTTTCCCCGTACCATTTAGTCAGTTCACGGTCATCATTCCGATGGCAATCGGGGGGAAATTAGTGTTCTATCGCCATCTCCCGGACGACCCGCAATTCCACGTCTTAAGTGACAAGGTGAACCAGTGGCTGGGCATGGAAACACTCCCCATTCTAGTGTACCCGGTCTTCACAGCCGTATTCATGGTGCTGACGCGTTCCCAGCAGCTTTGGGCTTCTCTTTTACTGCAAGTTCTCAAACTTACTGTTCGTGGTGCTCTTTGGTCTGTTGCGAAGAACGATGATGATCTCGTTGGGGTCATTACGTGCTGTGTGGGGCATCTCTACCACGTACTGTTTACCGCTATGATCCTGCAGAACGCCAAGTCTTTGGAAACTCTGACTGTTGTTGTTCTTTTCAGCACGGGGCAAATGCTGTTCAACTGCCGGTACATCTATAGCGACTCGAACACAATCAACCAAGTCAGAGCAAAAGCAGAGGAGGAGGAGCCCCAAAACGAAACAGACAACTTGCGAATCGTGTTAAACTTTGCCAAAGAGATGCGAATCGCTCAGAATCTGCACTGGAGAACGCCATCTTTGCTGTTGTCGACGTATCCAGGATATCGAGATGCTTCATTCATAGAGCAGCATCAAGAAATGCTTCGAGCCGCTACTCTGTACAATGCTGCATTCGTTTACAACAATCCAACGTCGGCCGCCGCGCGAGGACCTCACTCGAATGTTAGAGCCGCAAACGTCGTAGCTGTGCGAAAAGCGTCCGCGTCGGGTTTACCTCCTGGAATTTCACGGATAATGCCGTGGGCTGAGAACACGAAAGTAGCGCGACAAAACTCTGATCAAGTCATTCGACTGAAATCGCGGTCTTCGTTCGTAAGACCGCCACGATCACATAGCGATTCTAGTGCATTGACTAATGCTGAGCGCGAAGAAGGACGGCTAGCTAAGCAAGAAGCCGTGATCCATGAGGTTGCCTCGGCATTTCACCAGACTGAGATGATCCTGCTACGATCATACATCACCATTTGCATGACGCTATTCTACGGTAAGAAAACCTCTGCTTTGTATATTATCCTCTCGGCTTGGCCACTCACACTCCTTGTATTCAAGTGCTTTACTTGCAAGCTGTCTTCCGACTCAGTAATCGGCACTATTTCGCTACTCTCGTATACTTGACAACCATAAATGCCGTGGACCGCACCGTTGAGCGGCTTCTGCTGCTCTGTGCTATGGAAGTTATCTTTCTAAGTGTCTACCTCATGCTGATATCGAGGCGGCTCGGGGTATCGGGTATCTACCAACTTGCTTTCGTGTTGTGGTCCCAGCGAGTGATCATACAAGCCAAATTCTTCGTGACAATTGTCATTTTGGGATTCCCGCTCACACACAATGGCAATGACAGCATCCTGCGATTTTAGTCCCTTGATTGAGCACAGTAACACTCGAGTAAATCTTTGGGTTTCGGCGTTCACGTTTTGTTTGGTGTATTTCTCTCTAGCTTCCAGCTCAGTGAGCCGCAATATACAGCAAACTCGACGCATTTGAGCAATTTCAACTCGAGACTAGGTGGCACCTATTTTACTATTGACACCGATGCTTTATCTTCTCATAGAATCCATCTCGCTCGCAGACCCAACCACCGGCTTTCAAAACTCGATCGCATTTCAAATTTTCCATTTCTTAGCGAGTGTCGTTCAGACTATTTTTCTACTCTTGGCCAAGAAGAATTGCGTACCTGATTTCCCTACGGGATCATGGAAAATGACGACAGCTTTTGGAGTGATCCAGGGATTTACTGCAATCACCACCAACGCAATCACTTCTCTGTCAACCGGTGTTTTTTCCTGTTCCGGTTGTACACTTTTGCCATGTCGGTGAACAAATGTCTTCCCGTGATATCCAGGATACGTAGACAACACCGCAGAAGGTTTCTTTGTATGCAATTTGGCGGCTACATCATCCTCACAAGCAAACCACAGGGCATTGTGATCGGTATTTCCGTAAGCATTATTGTATGTTCCCTTTCAAGTTGTCGGCTCGCATTGCATATCGCGGACGATCCTACATCACTACCTTTGTGACATCCTTCTATGGTAAGACGCGCAAATGCAACGTATTGTGCTGGCAGCAACATACTAATAATGTTAACTTGCGTTTGCAGTCATTTATCTGGTGATCATCGTCGCTCTACCCAATCGCGACTAGTTTTGATATCGGCTCTACCAACTAGCCTTCATCACTGTTCAGGTAGATTTTGCGATGTTGTCCCTCGTGATTCTAGGATTTCCACTTCCTCACTACGGCAATGGTATCATTTACCACATGAGTTCAGGAGGGTAATCAGAAGTAGCAAAATTGGAATTCATTACCATGTCACGTTGATGCAAGACCTTCGAGTCGACCAGCTTTTTATAGTTGATTTGTGTTGGTTATTCTCACAAGTTTCCAGCTCACGATAATAAGTGATCATGGTTGCTGTATCACCAATGCTGGCTGATATCGAGCTCGATCGACGACCTGTTCGCCCAATTTCAAGAACCTCCAAAACTCTGGGTCGATGGCTCGAACAGTTCGTTGGGCGTCTTCCAGGAGACTACACGGTGGCAAAGCTGCAAGCGTTCGACTGCTTTCGACACCAAACTACACTGTGGCAAATGACGGGGATTCTTCTGTCCCCACCGTTAGCGTGCTTGGTTGTGAACGTCGCACTCGAAAGTATTCCGTTAGCAGATCTATCCACAGGGTTCTACGGGTCACTCCACTTCCAGATCAGGAATTTCGTGGGCGGGACTATCGTGATGATGACGTTGGCGACGACGAAAGTTTCGTGTATCACTCAGCTTTCAACTTGTTCGTGGAAATACATTTGCGGCATTAGTCTGGCGCTGGCGACCGTCGCGATCGCTACCAACGCAGCTATCGCTTTAATTTTTGGTATTTTTCCTGTGCCCTTCACTCAGTTTGCACCTGCTGCTCCGATGGGACTGATTGGGGCCTTAATTAATCGTCGATTTCTAGAGACATCAAATAATCGAGCGCGACTTCAGCGCCTTGATCAATGGCTTGCGATGGATCTAGCACCGATTCTCGTCTACCCAATTTTTACAGCAGTGTTTATGGTGGTCAAACCGCATCACCAGCTATGGTTATCGCTGCTTCTTCCAATTCTCAAACTGCTTCTGCGGTATTTGCTCTGGATAGTAGTGGAAGATGAACTAGACTTGGTTGGCGCAGCTACCTGTAGCGTTGGCCACCTGTACCATATACTGTTTGCCGTCATGTGCTTACAAAATGCCAAGTCGTTGGAGACGTACGGGGCTGTCGTTGGGGTGAATATCGTTCAAATGCTGCTAAACTGCCGCGGAATTCTTCAAGACTCGCATGAACTTCGGAAGTCAGCGGAACAACTCACAACGAATCCTGCAGGTGATGTGATCTCCACGGCCTTAGCTATTGCCCAGCTGGAGCCAGTATCCAGATTGCTCCACCGTAAATCTCCATCGCGCCTACTTTCTACTTTTCCTGGCTATCAACGAGATTCTTACCTGGCCAAATACTACGAGCTATTGCAAGCGGAGCAACAAGATTTATCTAGGAACTCTCGATTAACAAATATCAAGGTACGGGATCCCCGCGAAGGAAGCAGACGACGCAGCTTGCCAAACTCCAGGACTTCGTCGCATGATTTGAGAACGCCTGTCATAGAAAACTGGACGTGCATTCTCCCGCGGACGGATAATTTGAAAAGGTCCGGTCGATCGCCATCTAGTATTGCTAATGTACATGTAGATCAACAATACATGACGCTTCATGCGAAGAGAGGAGATACCACAAGGACACGAAGTCGCCAAGCTTACGAGACACACGGAGGTGAAACCCGTCAACGCGAAGCTTATGTCCGGCACTTCACCTCCGCTTTGCACCAGACTGAGATCGTTTTATTCCAATCCTATATCACAATCGTTATGACGGCGTTCTACGGTTAGTATCTACCCACTTCGCGTCTAGGCTACCCAATGTACTCAGTCTCTGGTGTTTATTGTAGGTATCTACCAGGCATTGCTCTTCTGGCTGCCCAATCGCAAGTATTTTGCTACTATGGTGACTACCACAACCTTCGACGACGTCGCTAATATGATGCTCCATTTAGTGGTTCTGTGCAGTCTGGAACTACTTTTCATGATCATGTACACAATCCTGATCTCTCGCGAACTGGGATTTTCCGGTATCCATCAGCTCACGTTCGTGCTCTGGACTCAGCGAATACTTATCTATGGTAAGTTTGTGATGTTACCAAGCATGATTCTTGGATTCCCTCTTGCGCACTTCGGCAACGGGGTCATTTTCCAGCTGAAGACACGAGAATAGCTTATCAAAATAATGGCAACACCACCAATTTACAGGAGGTTGAACGCAACACGAGGTTGGTTTGGATGCAACAGCTTTTTATAGTCCCGGTGTTGTGCTTCAGCTTTCACTTCTCTCGTGAACTACCATGACGACTGTGTCACCAACTTCTGCTGATATTCACTCCGCTCGGTCTGCACTTTGTAGCATTCCTCGAATCAGTAGAGCTGTGTTTCAATGGTTACGACAAATCGCCGGTCGCCTTCCTGGAGAGTATACGGCTGCTAAACTCGACACTTTCGATCAATTTCGACGTGACACTACGCCATCACAAGCGGTGGGTATATTGTTTCTGACGCCGATGACATGCTTTCTCGCTAATATTTTGGCGGAAAGCATTCCGTTGAACGACCCCGCTACTGGGTTTCACGGATCTCTCCCGTTCTTGTTGCGGAATTTCCTGACAGCCACTGTTGTTACCATGGTACCATTCCGGATCAAAGCTGACTGCGTATCTCAGCTGGCCGTTCAATCCTGGAAACTTGCTCTTGGGTTCGGAGTTGTGCTTGGGGCGATCTCGACATGCACGATCGCTGCTGTCATTTACATTGTTGGTGATTTTCCTGTTCCATCGATACAATTTTTGCCAATGATCCCGATGGCGATTGTCGGAAGACTCATTGAATACTTCCTGAGAAAACCCGATACGAAATCTCGGCTTGATCAAATCGATCAGTGGCTCGGTATGGTGGTCGCGCCGATTCTAGTTTACCCGCTCTTTACGGCGATTTTCATGGGGCTGAAACCGAGTCATCAACTATGGTTTTCGCTGCTTCTTCCAGTGATAAAGCATTTCCTTAGATTCTTGCTTTGGCTTGTAGTAAGGACTGATCTGGACCTGATCGCGTCTGTAACTTGCACAATTGGGCACTTTTACCACGTGCTCTTTACAGCAATGTGCCTCCAAAACGCAAAGTCGCTGGAAACACTAATAGCGGTTGTTACGGTGAACACATTCCACATGCTGCTCAATTGCCGAGAGCTTTTACGTGATGCAGCTCAGATTAACAGATCTCACACCAAGTTGATGGATTCATCAGATACAATGGTGGGGGGCATTATTTCTACAGCATTGACAATTGCTCAGATGGATCAAATTCCCAGATGCCTCCACCGTAAAAGACCGTCAAGGTTTATTTCACAATATCCCAAATACCAAGGGATCGAGTTCGTCACAAGACACCACGAACTCTTGGCAGACAATTCTTTCGCAGCTACAACTCGAGAAGATAACAACTTGAAAACTGAACGAATGCCTAATCAACATTCCAGTTCTCAGTGTAGCCGCAGCGTCGTCAACAATACGCCAAATCCAACTCCGATCCTTCACAATGCAGCTCAAGTTCTCCCCGCGATTCTAAAGAGTCCAGGCAAACCCAGCACCACTCATGATCGATTGGTATCCGCGTCATTTAGAAATGACGCGAAACGGAAAGAAGAATTTGTTCGCAGTATCACGTCGACTCTGCATCAGACTGAGTTTATCCTGCTTCGGTCTTACATCACGATTTTTGTCCTGTCATTCTACGGTTCGTTATGTTTTATTCGTTTCAATGCTGTACGACCACTAAGCCTCTTGTGTTAATTTGTGCAGGAACCTACTTGATTTTTATTTTCTGGTTACCAAATCGTCCATATTTCGCCACGATGGTCTCCATGACCTCGTTTGACGCAGTCACAACAATGATCCTTTATTTGCTCCTGCTGTGCGCCGTTGAATTGCTCTTCTTGAGTGTGTACTTGATAATGATTCGGCGATATATCGGTATCTCTGGCGTCTACCAACTCGCGTTCGTTTTGTGGTCACAGCGCGTGCTTATCCAAGGCAAATTCATAATGCTATCACTCATGATTCTTGGATTTCCACTTGAACATTACGGCAACGGAGGCATATTCCGCCTGAACACGGACGAATAGGAGTCTCATACAACCTTTTGAATATAGTTCGTAGATAACTTGCTTTTGTCTCTTAGCTCGGTGTCGTCCAAGTCAAGTTTCTGACATTGCCATTCATTATTCTCAGATTTCGGCCTACCCAATGACATCATGTACAGTGTACGACTTAAAAGGACAGACAGATCGAGAACCTGACCTGTAAATAGTAGGCACACGTCGTGTTGAGTCATGTTGCTGAAGTGACGACTCCCGCTTTTATATGCGAATAGAGACGTAATCTGTGCCACAACTTGGTGCGTCGGCCACCTCGACCATCTTCCCTTTACAGCAATGTGTCTTCAAAAAGCAAAACCCCTCAAGACACTGGCTACGGTAAGATGCTGTTCATTTGTCGCGATATCCTGGATGCCGCAAATAATCTACAGAGATGAGCTTTGCATCTTCTGTGGCGGGTGATCTAATTTCTGCCTCTATGGCGTTAGGAACATGTGTCTAAATCACTTCACCGAAACTCTCCATCGCGATTTTTCTCTCACAATGCCCGGGTTATCAACGAATTTGTTTTGTAACGAGGCAGTACAGGCCTTATGTTGAGTCATCTCATACCTCGACGGGTTATCATTCAGAATGCGCTCTCGGGAGGAAATACACGCCGACACAGAAGTTTGCGAACTCACTATCAAAGCACACGGCACAGGGCTTTGCTCAAATTGTACCGTTGCCTGAGAAGCTTGTGTTTTCATTTCGCCGTGGAAGTGGTCACTAAGTTTTGCCAAGGGCAAAACTACGAAAGCTGCAAATTATTCAGTCAAGAGGAGATCGTGCTTGTCAGAGCGAAATGTTCGTTCGCACCGTTACTACGGCTTTGCATCAAACTGCGATTGTACATCACTATATTTTACGGTTAGCAGAGTCTGTCATGATTCTAGGCTTCCCTGTAGAGCACAACAACAATGGTATCATGTTCAAACTCAAAACAGAATAACTTTGATGTTATCAATGCATCTTGAGAAAAAAAAAAAAGGATTAAAAGAACTCACAACACGAACGATCTGGCTAGAGGTCAGGTTCCGCTTCAGCACACGCCTAGCGCCTCGTCCAGAAGCATCTCATCCAGCTTCTTGATGCAGAATTGGCACTTGTCCTCGCCAGCGCGAATGATCACGTCTGCAAAGAGCTTCACTGCAGCACCAGAAGCAGCCGCTTTGCTGAAATTCATGGGGACAAAGCGAATGACAGATTCCAGGAGTGTACCTACACTCCCCACGACCGGCGATGGCCGCACGATGCTCCACCCAGTTTCATCCGAGTGCATCCCAGCGAACGCACCTTTCCCTTCCGTAAATTTCCTCGTGATAAGAACAACGCGTCCAGCCTCGTAGTATCGGCGCATAATGCAATGCTGAACGAGTGCACTTCCACCTCCAACTTCTACCCGCAGCTTAGCGATAGCTGTGTCTTCAGGGACCCACGGGCCGTCAATCTTTTCGCACCACGCCTCGTTCTCCACGCAGCAGTCACGGCCAATATGGTTGCGTACCTGCTCGAAAGCGAACGGTGTCGACGTCTTCCCCACCAACTCGTGGTAACTTGACTTCTTGTCAACTTTGTGGGGAAGAGAGTAGAATTCGTCCCTATCATCGTCGTACTTCTCCAAAGTCGTCTCCTTGAAAACCCGGTCCGTCTGGGCATACAGCCCATCCATTTCCTTCATATACGCTTCATAGAGCGCTCTATCGGGCGAATCTTTGCATAGTCTCTTAGCAATCGGGATAATCTCTTCAGGTTCCTCTTCACTGATTCTTTTCCGGATAAGAAGTCCGAGGTCCTGAATCAATTTCGTTTTCTTCTCAACCGCTTGATGCAGTCTGCGACGTTGTTCTTCTGCTTTGTGTCTGGCCTGCAGATGCCGATCGGCCAGCGCTTTCCACACTTGAGTGTGGGTTGTTCTCTTTTCTTTTTTATTCTTCTCTAGTGTCTTCAATTGGATGGAAAGTTCCTCCACTTGCTGGTGCAGAGCGTCTCGGTGCGCCTTCTGCTTCTGTCGGTAGCTGCAGCGGCGAATGGCGTCTCGAGAGCGGACGTCTACTACGACGTCCTCCTTGGCTGGAGAAGAAGAAGAAGGAGAAACACGTTCTTGTTGGGTGTTCTTATTCTTCAAAGAGAAGAGATCGTCCAGAAGCGGCACGCCCACCAGCGGCAGCGCCCCTTCCGTGTCCAGACACCGGACAAGCTCCGTCCCGGAGATCGCGGGGTCGTCCATACTGTGCAGGAAGTCCACGACATCGTCCAGAAAAGAAGAATCAGCCATGAAGAATTTTAATTTTTAAATACTGAAGATACAGAGTGCGAAACACCCATCTCATAACATAATCCTCTCAAACTTCATCCTGGCGACGAGCCTCACTAGTTTTTATTGAGTTTCAATCAATTTTGTACCTAAAAACATGGGGCTGGAGATTGTAACCTGTTGGTTACTGTCATGCCTCGTACTTATCAGAGTTCCAAGTGTAATACTACCGAATTTAATGGAATACCGATTTTAACCATGCACCGAATTTAGCATGTATCGAATTTAGTCCTGTACCGAATTTAAAAATATGCATTCTGTCATCCACATTAATTTCTCCAACTGGGGATCACCAACACCATGGACGGTGACGACAAGCTCGCCCTGCGGGAAGTGGTGGCAACTCTCGACATCGCGAAGGTAATTGGGTACGTGCTCTACACTTTGGCTCGAGAATACGTTTACTCAAAACGGACAGTCATGTTGATATAGTGTTTTTATTGTCATAATTTACGTGAAAATGCAGGTTTGGAAGTGAGACAAACGTCGTTCAATATGAAGCTCGAACACCCGTTCACTCTCAGGAGCACCAGTGGGAACACGTGCGTCGTAACGAGCAGGTCGAGACGTATCCGCGTTATCGCGAAAAATATGGTCTGCGCGGCTTCGGGGCCACGTGTGATGTGTTGCGCTTGAACTGCTTGCTTAAAGGTAAATGACTTGTTAGGCTGAACTGGTCTCCTTCCTACGGAATCGGATTCATCCGCATCTGTAGCTTCTGAGAGCTCGCGGCCACGACTTAGTGTGATGAACTTGCATTGCACACTGACTCCCACCTCCTCGGCCGGAAGGCCTCATCGAGAAAGAAGTCTGCCCAGAGATTATCAGTGAGATAAAGTGCTCAGCGCTGGAGCTCCCCACATACGTGACGTTTCACTTCCTTGCCTGGAGCGAAAACAAACACGAGATTCAATAGAGACGAAAACCACCACGACGAACAAGCAGGTATCCCAGGTTGTTCGCAGCGAAAACGATCGGGAAAGCATCTTTCTCGATGACGATCCGTCGCTGCTCTGTTTCGTTAAAGACACCGCTCTTACAAAGCAGAAGTTCATGTTGTTGTTCCACGACTGGCAGTACATCAACATGGCGAATAGACCGCGGGCGTTCGTGAAAGCTGTTTTGTCGTCGCCATTCCATGAAAAGAGTAAAACCCGCTGCCAACCGCTTGGTGCGGCCAACTTGTTTCAGTGCAGCTTCACGCATGACATGAAGAGGCTACATGATGCGACTGTAATCCATGATCGAGTCATGTAACCGTCCTGCTGCATAGAGGAACTGCTGCAAGTCCGCGGATGTAACTGATACCGGAAGCGACTGCAGTTCACTCACTCGGGATGGTCGTGCTCGATTCCTTTGCCACTGAAAATCCTGCCGCACCATTTCGTTGCTTCTGGAATAAACAGCTCTTCAGCGCGCTGAGCATCAACCGGGCTCCCTGAACACATTCGAAGAGACGGCGCGCACCGATAAACTCAACGGGTAAACGAGTATACACCAGCAAGTCGTCTATCCATACAAGCAGGTTCTTGTACAGCATTTTCCTGAACACCACTTGAATTTGGTTCTGGAAATGAAGAGCTGAATCGGTTGCGCCTTGCGGCACCCGCTTGGGGGTCAAGCCTGTATCGTCCGTGACGAAATCATCACCTCTTGACTTTCAGAATGCAGCGGAAGCTGCGTGAACACATTGGTCATGTCAATGTTGGCGAAACCACACCCGCCTCGCACATTACGAGCCACAGCAGCGAGGTAGGGAGCCGTTCCAGCTATCGGCACTGTGACTGTGTTAATCGGCTCGTGAGTCGAAGCGTAGATGGGCGACCAGACTTCGGCACAGGTACCGCAATACAAGCCCAGTGACTTTGCTGATTGCGACGAATGAACCCCATCTCCAGTAGCTGCTGCGTGTGGGTTCGGAAAAAAATCACTCTGCGTCGGTCCATAACGATGATGGCGCGTAAGGTGTGACTGGTAAATATCCTGAACCGTAATGCGCAGCGCCTCCACGTCCGCTGGCGGGTTATTGCCGAGCTCGATCCGAAACACGTCTTCAAACTTCAGCACCAAGTCCACTAAAGTCGGCAAATACTCGAGTGGTAATCCGTTCTCGCCGGCTGCAGAAACCATCGCCTCGAGTAAGTTTCGCACATCAGAAGGGCCCACCGCTTGAGGTTCATCAAGATCAAATGGATCACGGTCCTGCATGATACGACCACCGGACAGTTGTGAAAAGCTGAGCGTTCACGTCAATCCCGAGAGAAACGAGCATGTCATATCCTAGAATGGACGCCTCTTCTCGTCCTTTGAACACAGTACTGATCGCGTCGGTGAAATGGACGGGATCGGCTATTGTCTGCAACCTCAAATCCACCTTGACTGAGTCATGGAATACAATCACAGTTTCACCCGGTATCGTGACCAGGGCCGCCGATTATGGCATTTAATTTATTAGAGCTAGCAGCCCTTCATAAATAATGGGAGTAAGGCCCTACTACTCATATGCATGTGACATGACGGCGCAGGGGGAACTGCTGCGGTTGAACTTGAATTAGTGCTCTTCGCACGTAGAGCACGTGGCCCACGTGGATCTTGTAGGCGTAACCATCCGCAAGAGCACTGCTAAGGACCACAACAATACAATACCCTCAATTTTATCACGTTAGGTTTGGGAACTCTTGGCGACACGGTTAGCCAGGATTTACAACTTGTATACTATTGTTTAGGTTGTCCTAAATAGTGGCGACAGCAATGCAGCCACCATGTGCTCAATGTTTATCTTCCAGAACAAGAGCGGAAACAATCCAATGCAAGTGCTCCCACACGATATTGAGGGCATTTCATACCGCTCCTTACCGAAGGCGTCAATCCGCAACTCCATCATACAGCAGTGGCTCCGTGAAGTTGGATGCCGAGCGTATCCAGGTGACCCGTTCGCCGGAACTCAAATACTTTGGGTGGATAGCGCAAGTGATCATAGTGATCGAGGTTGTGCGCGAGCTGCGTCCCCCCCCCCCCAGCAAATGCGACTACTTTGGTGAGGTCAACTGACAGATTCCCAACCCAGCGGATTAAAGAGCACTAGTGGAGTGTATGCGAGCAGCGGAACATGCTAGCGATTCAGTGTGGAGAGTGGTGACAAGATTCGGGGTCTCTGCTCAACCCAAACAAGAAAAACTTCGTACAAACGGCGGCGAAATGCGTGCATTGTGTAGTGCGGAGCGCGGTAAAAACCGATGTGAACTGGGCGAAGAAGTCAATGGTGCTGTGCGGACTGGATGCCGGTGCTAATGGCGTGCCGAAGGCCGACCAACCAGGTAAGGATTTTCAAGAAAACGTTGCTGAGCACCCGGAGGCGTTCAAGCAAGGGTGAGCAAGCCGTACAATGGATTAGCTTATGAGATAGCAGCGGCAATCATTGTGTCAAGGCTGCTCTATGTAGCAATGCGTGTTTGGCCGACAGCAAAGATCACAATCAGGTAACCTTCGTGTGGAACACCTGTTTTGGTGAATCGGTAAGACCGCTCTACGGATGGGTTAAAGCGGTTGTTGCAGAGAGAAATGTGATGTCGGACTTTGCCGATGTTGAGAATAAGATGTTTTGTGTGTTTGGCTGCGGTCGACGAGCGTCAAGTCGACAACACAGCTCTTTCATTGGCCGTAATAGTCCGGTATCGAAG
Organism: Phytophthora foliorum; assembly: GCA_024679135.1. Lineage (NCBI taxonomy): Eukaryota > Oomycota > Peronosporomycetes > Peronosporales > Peronosporaceae > Phytophthora > Phytophthora foliorum. The sequence continues at coordinate 9,436 of JAHWLE010000271.1, read as the reverse complement.
ACTCAGGTTCCCCAGGCCAGCGGCAAGTCATTACCCCAAGGAACGAAAATGAATCCGTGCATAAACGGACCATCGACTCTCCGCAAAATCGAGTCTTCAGTGGCTGTTTGAGAGTTTGTGACGCCTGTGGTTGAGTTTTCAACATCTGTTTGAGATTCTACGGCGGCCGCACGGAGAGTCGGGAGTTTCATAGGAAGATCCAAAAAGGGTACGTTTACACTTGATATTTGTAAAGAACTACAGGAATACCTAGATACGACATTAAAGCTGATTGGGTAAGAATACAGGACAGCTTTTCCTCTCAACCACGCAAGGGGCGAAGTCCGGCTATCAGTAAGTACACGTGATCACGGATAAACCTTGTAGGAAGGGTTACGTCTGTCGGTGAGGACGCCTACTAGTGAGTGTTCATCCCTGGCAGGACCAAACTTAGGAGTGGCCGTGTGTGATAGGATTGTGGAGAGTGTTCACCGTATACTAGAGGAGTGAGAGAGCGCTCAATTGGATTCTTACCGCCGAAGTTAAGCTTCGTCAGCTTCGTATCAAGCCGTGACTGGCTGGTACCCTTCCGTTTGTGGGGCTGTGACTTTTTAATGTGTGTGTAGAGCACCCTAGCCATAGCTCATGGCTAGTGGGACTGGTCTTTTGTTGGTTGTCCTACGGTAACCATGGTACACAGGTGCAAGGACGAGAACTAGAGTCTTCAGGATCTGTTGCCCGTTTTGAGCCTTAGCGGACTCGGTAGGTGGTGTTGGTGGAAGTATGCCTTACATTTTGGACGTGTTCCTACACGACAGAAAAACAGTGTAAGGTGGTATTAGTGTGGAGAAGTGATCAGAAGTTTTGGAAATGGATTGATCGTTTCCGATCGGTAATTGGGCGATGGACGCGGATGGAAGGATTGGGACCTGGGATGGGCAACATCAACGGTCGGGCAGCTGGCTGGTGAATGTGAGGACCATCATTCCGATTTCAGCGATCTGGTCGCGGTACCACATGGTGGGTACATGGGTACAGATCAACCGATCAGATCAACATGGGTACAGATCAACCGATCAGATCAACATGGGTACAGATCAACCGATCAAGATCGACATGGGTACACCTCGTTCAAAATTTTGAAAAAGCAAACGGCGTCGTTGCTGACAAATTCGCTTACGTACGACAAATGATCGACCATATTTAAAGCCGATTATCTCGAATCTACCAAATGGTTCATAAGTAACATTTTGTTTCCCGCAGTCTCACATGGATACCGATCAACCGATCAAGATCAACATGGATACCGATCGGCCGATCAAGATCAACATGGATACCGATCGGCCGATCACATTGACATGTACCATAAAGACCGGTACATCGGAGGTCCATGGGTGTCAACAATCATAGGATACGCAAGCAGGATGGGAGGCACGTAGTTCTTAATGGATAAACAGAGAGAGATTTTCCATGTAGCACGCAAGTGGTCTTCCGAATTCCGGGAAGGAAGTATATTGGCCTGCCCGACGACCGGACAACCACCCTAAGTGACTCAAGCGCGAACGAGGAAGCCCCTGGATAGCTTGGCCAGGTGCGCTCCCCTTCTCCCTCCAACCCAAGAAGACCCCGCCATAGGAGGCGGCAAGCATCGAAAAGGACCCCGTAAAGAACACACCCCGTGATCGATCACACATGATCGACACCCGAACCGACTGCTGCGTGAAGCATATCCCCGAAGCAGTCAACCCCCCTACCCCTGAAGAGCCCTCAAGCTCCAGTTCTGACCTGGTCACCACTGATTTCCCTCGCGTGAGCATCGGAAGAGCGAAACCCGCCCAAGCCATCGGGTATACAAGGTGAGCTGCAAGGTCAAGATCCGCCGGATCAACGGAGTACCCCCTCCGGCAGTCGGCAGTCCGGGCAACCGCTGGTGAGTTGCGATCGCGTCAGCAATTTTCGTGATCCCGCTCCACCACTTTAGCATACCGAACATTGAAACGGAGCTGATCGCAATGACAGCGGCAAGGGCTGGGGATTGGACCCTGATCATCAACGAACAAAAAACAAGCGGTTGTGGCACTACTACAATGCGAGACAGTGGGGAGGTGAATCATCTGGTACCAGTATGTGCATACTATTTTCTATACATGGTCGGAAAGGTCGGAGGTCGGATATTTTTTGGTATGAGGCCATCACAATGTAAAGTAACGATGTGAAGTAACGGCTGTAGCAATCCCAATCTTTCTGGCTAGCTTCACACACCCGAACTCCAGTTAGGTGTGGCCCGCTCCAGTCCATATTATCTGGTACTCATCTGATCCGCGCTCGCGAGCCAGTCCTTTTTCCTGCGAAGAGGCACGAGGCGTAACGGACGGCCAAATTAGCACACGTCACATATAGCAACTTGCCTCCTGCAGCGCAAGTCCGCAGCTCCAATGCCGTCCTTAACGCCCGAAGCACTGGAGTCGTCCATCGAATCCATGCCGAATCGATCCCCTCCGAGCTCCTGCGGAAGTTGCGCGTCAAACGACCAAGATTTCGAGCTCCTCGGCGTAGCGGATACCGTGCTGGCGGACGACAACTGGGGCTGGCTGCGAGACTTGCTGGACCCCGTTAGTGACGCAGCAGTCCGAAGCCAAGGCAAAGTGTTCTTCGCTCGGCTCTTCAAGGCCCAAGACGGCGCTGAAATGGACGCGACGCTGTCCGAGGTGGAAACGTGGCGCGAACAGCTCGGACATGAAAGCACTCGACCGCGTGAGCATGAACTGGCACGCGCCTTGTTCCTGCTCGGGCACGACAAGAGCCTATCGTTAGGTAGATAGAGAACCAACCCATAGAGACTGCAAGCCGCTTTTGAAACCCTAATAGAGACATCATGCCTACTACAAGCAACACGAGGCGTAAGCTGAATTTGCATGTTAGAGTTCTTTAACTGGAGGACGTCAACAAATTACACTGCCCGGTGTCGCGGGGGATCTAAGTCGATCCTTCGAGTACACGCTCAAGAGCCGAACGCTTCGTCGGCCTCGTCTATTTTCTTGAATTCGTAGTGACCGCGGCCGTCGAACTGCAGTCAAAACAAAAGCAAGCAGTTAGATCACAGGCTAAGCAGCAACATACAGAAAAACACAAAGTACGCACCCGAAGCACATATTCATGGTACGTCCACAGTGACTTGCGGTGCGACACGGTGAACAACGTGATGTTCTGCTCACGGCAAAAGCTGTACATTGCTCCTTCGACATCGACGCTTACAGCAGATGTGCACTCATCAAGGATAGCGAACTGGGGCTTGTGGTAGAACAGACGTGCCATAGCCACACGCTGCTTCTCGCCGCCAGACAACACATCAGCCCAATCGTGAATGACGTCCCATCCGCCTTCACGTTCGACAAGGTGGCCGAGATGGACCTTCTCCAGGTAGTGCATCAAGTCGTCGTCCGTCCGCCCCGAAGCCTGCATATCCTTGAGCGAGTGTGGATAGATAATCTGGTCGCGAAGCGAACCCAACGTCAAGTACGGGCGCTGAGGGATGTAGAACAGTCCGTTGCGTTCGGGCTTGGTCAACCTGCCGCCAAACATCGGCCACAATTCGCCAAGAATACGGAAAAGCGAGCTCTTGCCACAGCCGTTGGGACCCGCAACAACGACGTTCATGCCAGACTTGACCTTGATGTTGAGCGACGGCACCAGCACATCGCCGTTCGGAGTCACAAGCGGAACGTCCTCAAATTGGATCACGTGGTCGCGGTAGCTGATTTCGCCCTTGTTAGGGTACAGACCCAACGACTCGGCTGACGTCGACTGCGCCTTGGGTTCCTCCGAGAGATCCTCCTCTTCAGCCTTCAGCATGGTGCGCTGGTACTTGCCCTTGTCCAGGTCACTCAGGACATCGATCATTTCCGTCACGCGTGCGGTAAATCCTGCGAGGCGCGTCAGCTCACGTCCGGACAGCACCAGCCGACCCATAGCCTCCGACATCTTCAGCAGCATCTTCCCGGAGCGGAAGTAGTCCTCCATGCGCTCCGCATACGTCGTGTGCTCCAGCCTCTTGTTCGACATGTCCAAGAACGGCTTCGACAGCACCGCATATCCTACCACCGTCGCCAGATACTTGGCCACAATGTTGTCGATCACACTCATCGAGAACCGGAACTGCTGCGAGCTGCGCACGAGGTCGATCAACCTGCTGAACGATTGGTCCAAGATGCGCTTCTCACGCACATTGCCATTGTAGAACGCGATCTCCTCACTGTGCGTGATCAGTCTCGAGTTCATGAAACGGAAATTGCCTTCCATCTGCTGCTCAGCAATCGTAAACCGACTCGTCGGCTGACGTAACCACGTGAGGAAGAAGCCAGACGCCACCAAATAGCTCAACATGATGACGGGACCTTCCACGCCAATCGTCGACGACAACTTGACGGCATAAATTGCGATATCCAAAAGCGGTTTCGACATGTTGGAGTACAAATCTGCGACGGAGTTCGAGAACCTCTCGACGTCCACCGTCAGCAATTGGTCCGCGTTGGAGATGCGGTTGTCCAGGTTGGACACCTTGTAGTACACGAATCCTTTGACGTACTGCTCGTACAAATGCCGCGTGAGTCTCGTTCGGAAGCGGAGACTGAGCTCAGTGTGGCCGTACTTGAGCAGGCTGTTGACGCAGCTCATGGGCAGCATAATGGCCACAAAGCGCCGCAAATGGCGCAGAAAATCCGTCTGCGAGCGGGAGATAATGGCCCGCTCAATGGCCGTGAACGTGTGCAGCACCACAATGTCGAAGGACGTTCGGGCCACGAGCATGACGGCCACAAGGGCGGCAAACCCCACTTCGGCCGTGAATGGACCCGGCACGATGACCTTGAAGAGCCGTAAAAAGCGGCGGTAGAACTCCTTGTTGACCGCCACTTTCTGGCGACTACCCTGCTTTTTTGTCATAAACTCCGACTCCATACTGAAGCCCGCGTTCGCCTTCTTTTGTCCATTGTCGCGGATCGCGACCGCCAGCGTCACCTATTTTTAGCGGTTCATGCGACACATGCAGCAGGACGCAGGGTTAGCGGGAGGTTACGTAGCATGGTAGGGCACGGGGAGGAGAGCGGACAAGGCCACGTACGAGCGAGGCGATGGACAAGGCGCCAGTCGCCGCGTGAGACTTGGACAGCACCGCCATGGCGCTCCACGAGGCACAGAAAAAGCGGCTCTTGCGCGTCGCACGATGCTTTCGGTTGTGTTGAGGCTGATGAGACGGCGGGGTCCGAAGAGGTGGTACAGTGTACCGGCTCGTGATTGGCTGCAATTTATTTCATCCAATCACAAACCGGTACATTGTACCATAGATGGTCGACGTAAACGTTAAAAACCACGTTGTTGAAGCGGACATCTTGTAAAGGCGATGAACGTCAAAGTAGAAATGTAAAGCTAGAAAGCAGGTTAGAGAGGGTCCTTGGTCAGCCTAGTAGGTAATCCACTTGAAACGACGCGTCCGTCCGTGTATTCCTGCTTTCGCCTCATTCCAGGATAATATCCTGGAATTCCATACGATGGAGAAGCCACGCGTGAATCGACAAGCGTCGACGCGCGTTCCTGGGCATTCGAGCTCGAGTCAGTCGCTAGGAAATAGCGGCTCTCGACTGCGACTCGCGGTGGTTCCAAAGGATAACAAACTGAGTCCAGCGAGTCAAGACGCTGCAGCCGTCTCCTCCTCCGCTCAATCAACGTTCAACGCACTGGAACTTCTCGGTCCTTCGCTTTCCGAGGTGCTAACGTTCGTGAATCCACCTCAACCTCGTCGTCTGTTGGAGTCCCAGCAAGACGCAGGAGAAGGTACCAACGGAGGAGACTCCAATCAAGACAATCCGTCTCACCATGGCAGTAGCAGCAGCTCACTGAGTGACATCAAGTCGTCCGCCAAGTTTGACTTGCGCCTCTCAAGGTCGGCGGTGATCGGCAAGCTGGCAGACCCGTCCATTGACAACGCTCGCAAGACGCAGGAGTACTTTGCCAAACTGCTGAGCAAGATCCAGTGCGAGGCCACTGGGCTCGTAATGCTGCACGACGCGACGGTGGTGATCTTCCTCGAGACGACGGCCGAGCATTTCGTGGTCATCCTGAAGCAGCTTCGGCAGCAACGCATTATTGATGCGAGCTCGATGAAGATCTTGGCGAATTCGGATGACCACGGAGTTCGGGTTCTCCAGGGGCTGTACTTTAAGAAAATCGTGCTCAATCGCAGCGACGTCGGTGAGTGGACGGACGACGCAGCCCAGCAGTGCGTGGTCGAGACCTTCCTTAACCTTATCAAGTTCATTAAGAAGATCGGGCCCATGCCGCCGGGAGAGATTCGCAAGTGCCTCACCAACCTCTCCAACACCGACCAGAGCTTCCTCCCGTCCAACGACCTTGTGCTGTGGCTTCTAGGCCGTGACGAACTCATGACGCTGGAAGAGTATATTGGCTTTTTCGACAAGCCCGTGACTGCTTCGCTGGAATCCGAGCGCGTGTGGCCTGTGCACCCTCTTATCCACTACTAGATGTAGCAATAGGATGCGGCTGTCACTCAGATTCCGGCTCTGCTTTAGTTGGTACTTCCCAAGTATGTCCTGAATTTACCACAAACGAACACAATTCCAAGACTCCTTGACAAGATTCTGAACTACCGACGAGCAGAAGCTGCGTGTTTGCTTCAATTATGTTTATCTGGATCGTTCAGCTCAATCTTCAGAAACCAAAAAGGCAACAAACTGAAGTCACGATACAATCAACTCCTCACTCAGCCAGCGATCCGGTCAAACTGGATGGATGGCTGTCTCCTTCAAGCGTGCAGCCTCCGCCGTTGCAGTATCCATCCTCCAGCGTCGTTGGGACGTTGACAAACTGGCAGCCACCCCCAGGACACGCGGCTTCAGCTGTGTCGTCAAAGATGCAGGCACCTCCTTCACACACGGCCTCCTTGCACTTCCTGCCACGAGACATGGAGAACGTCGCGCCCCTATCAGTTTTGAGCGTCAAATGGCACTGCACCATCGCCACACAGCAGTGGAGAAGCAACTTGCTCCTAAATAAGGTACTCACCGGAAGTAGCAGAGTCCACCTTTGCACGATAGCGGATTGGCACAGTTCTCGAAGAGGCAACCGCCTGCCACACAGGACTTGGCGTCGCAGGAGGTGGGCACATGGATGTACTGGGAAATGAGATTCCCCGATTCGTCCGGATCCGCTGCATTTACAGCGTACAGGCAGGTGAGAGGGAGCAGGAAGTGCTGGAGTCTCATGGTGATGCACTCGAGAGCAAAGGTCTCACTTGCTTCGAATGGAAAAGATCCGTTATGTGGAGTGTGTCCTTTCATGATCATGTAGCCATGTTCAAAGATATGGCTACATTGTTATGGTGGCGCCTTCACCCCCGACGGTGGAGTATCGGGCGGAATGGACTCATCTCGGGAGTTTGCCACCATCTCCAAGTTGTGTTCGAGCTGCGCAGAGGTCTTGGCACCGAGGAGGACTGCTGACACATTGTCGTTGCTAGCGCACCAGGCGATGGCAAGGAGAGTTTTCGGCACACCAATGATGAGCTTCAGCTGTTCAGCCTTGGCAACACGATCCGCGAAGTCGGGAACGACTGCTTCCCAATCCGGGTTGCGGAGACGAGTGGCATCGGTGCGATGGCAGAAGATGACGTCCACGTATTAATAGTCGAGCTGTAGTCGCTTGAGTGATGCCTTCGCTCCCTCGGTAATGTGCAGACCTTGCTCGTTGGGCAGCAAACCATTCTCGGGGCCATTGCCGAGTGAGCCCTCGGGGAAGCTCTAGTAGCCGTAAAATATCTTGGTCAAATAAGTATCATGTGTACTAGGGACTTGAGTGAGTGGATCAACCCCGTTGGGGCTGCTGAGGACGGAACTTCTCGTCGTCTATTCAACGTCACAGCGAAAGCCTGAGCGTGAGTCAGCTACAGCAGTGATCAGTGTGCTCATGTTTGCTTAACCGCCCCCAGATGTCTCAGTCAAACCTAATCAAATCCTGGTTTCTCGTGAATGTTTAGTCCCAATCAATGTGGGTACCGCATGTGAATGAACACCAGAACCGCAAGACTATTTTCGAAGACGATGCAAGTGCCGATACAATTCCAGTGCTCAGCTTGAAGTGAGACGACCCCAAGATTACTTGACCCCCCCCCCATTTCGGTATTCAACGTGGCCATCATAATCACCACCTCGAGTCCAGCTTGGCACGCTGCTCCATTTGGCATCTCGACCATTTCGGAATTCACCGACAACTACGCACACCACGCAACCAACAATCTGCTCCATTTGGCATCTCGACCATTTCGGAATTCACCGACAACTACGCACACCACGCAACCAACAACTACTACAATACCACCACCATGACCCCCGCCTCGTCCGAGAACAAGATGACCTACCGCTTCCTTGGCAACTCCGGCCTGCTGGTCTCCAAGCTCTCGCTCGGTAGCTGGATGGACGTCAGCGACAAGTACACGGCGGACGCCTGGTACGAAATGATGAAGCTCGCGTTCGAGCATGGCGTCAACTTCTTCGACAACGCGGAAGCGTACGGCGGAGGTATCGCCGAGACGCACATGGGCGCTGCCATCAAGAAGGGTATCGAGGCGGGTACCTGGAGCCGTGAGGACTTGGTCATCACCACTAAGATCTTCTTCGGGGCTCAAGTCTTTGGTTCATTGTTGGGACCCAATGAGCAAGGTCTCAGTCGCAAGCACATCATTGAGGGCACGAAGGCGTCCCTCAAGCGTCTGGACCAGGACTACGTGGACGTCATCTTCTGCCACCGACCGGAACCCTACACGCCCATTGAAGAGACTGTGCGAGCCATGAACTTCGTGATCGAGCAAGGTTGGGCCTTCTACTGGGGAACCAGTCAGTGGAGCTCGGCTCAGATCATCGAGGCGTGTGAGATCGCTGACCGCCTTGGATTGATCCGTCCCATTGTGGAGCAGACCATCTACAGCATCTTGGACCGCTCGAAGGTGGACTTTGAGTACGTGGACCTGTACAAGAAGTACAAGTTGGGCTTGACCACGTGGTCCCCGCTGGCGTACGGTGCTCTTACGGGCAAGTACAGTGCTGGAACGCCGGAGGGCTCCCGTATGGATAATCCACTTTTCAAGGCTTTCTCTCCGGACTTTGCGGAGCGTGTGAAGAAGGCGGACAAGCTCAAACCCGTGGCTGACAAGCTTGGCATCTCACTGGCCGAGTTGGCGTTGGCTTGGTGCGTGAGCAACGAGAACGTGTCGACGGTCATGATTGGCGCCAAGACCTTGGCACAGCTGGAACAGAATCTGAAGGCAATGGCGGCGGTGGAGAAGATCACGCCGGAGATCAAGGCTGAAATCGATTCGCTGGTGCCGTTTGTGCCCGAGCTGCCGAAGCTAGACGGACTGGAGATGGTGCGCGCGAGGCACCTGTAAGCA